>CAJFCP010022979.1:0-23706 GCA_904066005.1 Synergus itoensis | reverse complement strand
TAGAGCCATCTATTGGCAAATTCCGGTTTCATATTTACACACCTGGTAGTTAATCAAATGTATTAATATTAGGTCACCTGATTCGTGTCAACACAAAAAAAGTTTATTTTCCTTACATTAGCTTTAAATTGTTATTATTTGAGAAATTATAGTTGAAAAATTAATTTTTGAAAAATACAATTAACCATAACTTTCTTATTTTTCAATGAAATGCATTAATCATATAGGTCAATCGACACACAAACATATACACTCACGCGTTACTCATACATAAATTCTAAGATAGATATGTAAATTATAGGTTAAATAAAAGCATTCTTATATTTTTGTTAACTAAATTTTGGATCTATTCATTCGTCTTTAAAGTACCTAACTCTGGCAGACTGAAGGTAACCCTGGCACTCTCAAGATCATCTGTCGTTATGTCAAACGATCGGACTAACCCGCGTTCAGCTTCATCACCAAACCTTAGTCAAAAAGCAGAATTAAACTCATTCGCTTTTGCGACGAGTCAGTCAATTGTATGCACTAAAATTGATCCTGGGACACAAAAATCTGTAAATATAATAGTTTCGTACGATATGGGAGTAAACGGGGAAATGGCAGGCAATATGACAGCTTAAATGGGTATGGTGCAATTATGGGATACTTGAGTGGAAAAGTTTTAGATTTCGGAACACGAAACAGGAAATGCAAAATTTGTGACGTTCGAGGCACAGTTGGACAACACGATAATTGTCGTCTGAACTATGAGGGATCTGCAAAAGCAATGGAAGCCGATCTGGGGGCTGAATTGGCTACCAACAGTCCTATCTTGAGAGAAGTGAATCTAAAAGTTCGAGTTGTTATCGGTGATGAGGATTCTAGTACCATTGCGGCAATTCGACGGAGCAGCCTAGTACAAATCTTCAAACTAGCTGATTCTAATCATATGAAAAAAAATTTCAGTTCTGATTTATACTTATTGCTAGCAAAGCATCCAGAATTAAGAAAAGAAGAAAATATTGCGCATGTGAAAATGTGTTTCAATTACGCGATAGCTCAGAACAAGGGACAAACTGCAAATTTAAAGTCAACTTTGATGTCTATACCGGAACATCTCTTCGGAAAACATGACACATGTGGATCATGGTGCGTTAGATTTCGTGAAACAGGATCCGGAACAGTTCTTTTCAAAAGCGAATCATTGTACGGTGCACTAAGAGAAATTTTTGAAAAATTTTCAAAAAATGCCGCTAAATTTTCAATGGCTGCGTTAAGTCAACCTAATGAGTCTCCTAACTGTATAATGGGTAGGAAATCACCAAAACAATATTGCTACAGCCAAAGTGAATCTGCAGATTTTCGGTACGCCAGTTCCGTTGCTACAAAAACGAAGGTGATTCATACTTGATAGATGTAAGAGAACAATTAAGCATACCCGCGAGCTGCGATTTGAATGTTTTTTTGACACAACAAGACATAAGTAAACTCAAAACACGGAAAGCTGCTCGAAGTCGTGAGAAAAAACTTCGACGAAAAACTCTTGTAAGAAAACGGAAAGCATTAAAGAAGCGAAAGGAAAGAAAAGAGGGAATACAATATCAATCGAAAATCGGTTTGTCCATCGATCTAGAAGAATGAGGTGACGATTCTCAGCGACCTGAAGACCAGTCTCATGTAGAGGACCTTGGCTATCCCTCAAGTCCAAGTGTTGAACGTACAACCTATGAAGATGCTAACCCAACAATATGCAATATATCAGAACCAGTTTCATTCGTCAACGTCAACAAATCTATTGTTTTCTTTGATGTCGAAACCTCAGGTTTTGGCAGACACGCCGAGATGCTGCAGCTATCTGCAATAAAATCAGTCGAATCCTTTTCGATTTATATTAAGCCGACACAAAAAATTAATCCCAAAGCAACAGAAGTCACAGGGCTCGCTGAAAGAGGGGGTGATCTTTTTTGTTATGGGAAGAGACTCGATTCATTTCCACTTGTAGAAGCTTTGCGGCGCTTTCACATTTTTTTGAAAAGTTTTCCAACGCCATCTATTCTTGTTGCTCATAATGCTTCGTTTGATACCATGATTTTGCTTCAATCAATTTTAAAAACTGGAACACTCAGATATTTTAGTACGACTATAGCCGGATTTGCAGATTCATTAAAGTTTTTCAAAAATGTTCTTCCTTTGCGAAAAGGGAGAGGTGGATTCACGTTATCTACTCTAGCAAAGGAGTTTTTGGATAACACGGATTTAAATGATAACTTCCATGACGCCTTGTATGATGCCATAACTTTGCAAAAACTTTTCTACAAATTCGGAACTGATGAGGATTTAGTACCATTCATCAAAACCTTGAAGGAGGCCCTCAAAGCTTAACTCTTGGCTGAGAAGATCGGAGACCACAAAAAATCTTTGCAACCATTGGCACAGTTTCAGATGGAATTTTGAACAAAATTGCTGCTGCTGGGATTTCATATGATAATTTGAAAAAACTTTATGAGAAAAGCCCTGATGAATTTATTGAATTTCTGTCGGCAAAGGATGAACGTACCAAAAAACCGAGAATCACGAAAATTTCTAGGATATTGGATGCATTTTCAACGCATTTCAAAACACTTTTTGGCACATCTTTAGCATCGACCTCAGGGCTGACGAAGCAGCCCGATAGGGAGATAATAAATCCTCGGCAAGTCACAAATACCTCCGTGAAAAGGAATGTAAAACAATTTACAGTTGGTTTACAAAATCTTGGAAATACGTGCTTCATGAACAGTGTTCTGCAAGCACTGTTCTCGTTTGGACCGTTTGTAAAAGAAATAATCCTATCCAAGGATGCCAAAAGTCACCTTCTACAAGAACTCCGACATGTCTTTAAACTCCTGCAAACCTCCAAAAAAAATTTCATCAATCCCAAAAAGTTCTACGAAGCGGCCCAAGTACCTTCCCATTTCGAACGTGGCAAACAACACGACTCTGCTGAATGTTTAAGGTAATTTTCATTGTATGATTTAGACCAATTATATATGAACTACTTCGGATTAAATATTTTGCATCGTCTTGGGATAATGTTAACATTCATGTTTCAATTGTTTCAGGTACTTGTTGAATGCCATTGTACATTTAGAAAAAGAATTGTCGACAGTCGGAGGAGGAGCTTGTAAGCGTCAGCCTATGAAAGACATAACGAACACCAAAATGAGTAGTAAACATTGAAAATACACTTTCCTCCACGTACCTTGCATGACAAGCTAGTAAAAAGCAAATTATGTTTACAGATGAAAGGAACGAACATCAACAACACCCCCAAGGTTCGCATATTGGTTCCCACAATCATGGAGAAGGTCAACAAATGCAACCTCATCTTCTTCATGGACTTTTTCGTGGACAACTGATGACATCGACTCAGTGCATGCAATGCCACCAGACAAGGTTTTCAACAGAAGATTTTTGGGACCTACAACTGTGCTTTCCTGCTTTCGACTCTGAAGATATTTTTGAACGTTGTTTTTCGTTACAAGATTTAATCTCCCATTACTTTGCAAATGTATATCTCACTGGAAACGAAAAATATGATTGTCGTAATTGCGAAAAACTTTGTGATAGTGCTCGAACTACTAAAATACTAACGGCTCCATTGAACCTCATTGTTGTTGTCAAGCATTTTCATTACTATGTTAAAACTCAGTCGAGCACAAAATTGAAGCACGCTGTTATGTACGACAAGCAAATTCACTTGCATGCACAATATTCATGTGATTCGTAGGATAAAATATATGATCTCCGAGCAGCCATCATACATTGTGGAGAAACACTCCATGAAGGCCACTTTTTTAATATTGCCAAAGATGATAACGGAAATTGGTTTAAATGCAATGACAAAGTAGTTACACAAATAAGTCTTCAATCGATTGAATCGTTAGGTACGCCATACATTTTATTTTATGAAAAATGTACTTGATTGAAAACTGATGGTATAGAATATCTACCATATAATATATGTACATCTGCTAGAAAAAGTTGTTTCTTCGAACGTGATATTGTTAGAAAAAGTTTTATCATAATTGATGCAATACCGTGTAATTATGTTAATGGTAACTTTATGTCCCGTAAGCCAAAAAGATTTCATCCAAATAAATAATATTTTCTTAAGTTGCGTATACTGTAAAAAAATTGTTCTTAAAACAGTTGAAACAAAAATAAGTCTTTAATATAATCTATTGAATCGTTAGGTGCGCCATACATTTTATTTTAGGAAAGATGTACTTATAGATCTAAAAAAAGTTGTTTTCTAAAACGTACTGCTATTGTTATAAAAAGTTTTATAATAACTAATGCAATGCCGGTGCAATTATGTTAGTGGTAATATTATATCCCGTAAACCAAAAAGATTTCATCCAAATAAATAATATTCTGTAAGGTGCGTATAGTGCAAAAAAAAAGTTGTATTGAATGTATTTTGTTAGTGCAAAAATAATTAACAATTGAAACAAGCTTGCTCGACTTGAATGTCTAAACAATTTCCCTTCTGCAAACACCCACTAAATGAAAATATTTAATTTGCACACCTATTGATTTCTATGTATAATCAGTTATCACGAATTAAACGTAATTTTGAAAGTTAAATTTTAAAGTTTTGTTGGAGAATTTAGTTTACGTATTAGAAGTTTAAATATGTAATGAAAATTTAATTCTTTGTTCCAAAGTTATATTTTTCAATAGAACGTTTATGCTGTAACCCTAATGGCAAAGAATGATTTATAGATATTTTCAAAATATTTTTTTTGTCCAGAAAAAATATCTAAGAACACTTCTAAAATATTCTTTTATATTCTATGAATATTGATAGAACATGTTTCCTTATGTCCAGGAAAAAAATAAATTAGAAATATTCCATAAAATATTTTTGAAATAGTCCAGAAATATTTTTTTCACATTTATTCATATTCGCTTGAGTAAAAATAAGACATTTTTTAATTGTGCGAATATAAATAATTATACAAAAAATGTTTACAGATACTGAATTTTTAAAATATTGGATGAAATATTTTTAGCATATTTTTTTCTCGAACATGAGGAATATTCTATTGATATTCATAGAACATGAAATAATATTTTTATATTGTTCTTGGATATTTTTTCTGAGCAAAAAAAATATTTAAGGAACATTTAAAAAAATATTCTTTGCTATTAGGGAACATGCAAGTTTGTACAAAATGATACACAGAAATTGAAAAGAAAAGCGTTTTTAACAAATGTATTTTCTAACAGGTTACACAAGTTTGCGTTTCAATATTTGAATCTGCCATGTGTAATCGAGCAGTGACAGTTGTGCGAAAGTGATTTTTGCGACTCTTTTTCGGAAAAACTAGACAGACAAAGTTTGTTGAACAAAGTGCTAATTCATTGTTGGTGTTTCGTAAGAGTCCTGAAAAAATTTCAGCAAAATTGTAATATCCCTTCATGAGTTATGCACGCAAATGCGATTTGCTGCATAAGGATACGTGCAAATCGACGCAAACTTTGGCATTTTTTTTCTCAAAATCGGAACAGACAAAATTATTGTAATTCGGCGTACACATTCTTCTCACTTCAAAGAACGAATCATAATTTTTTCAGACAAATCCTAATATTTTCGTTCGTGTGCTCATACTTCCTTAACATTATTTCTTTGTTTACTTACGGGTCAACCCGAGACCTACTCCTTGTTTTATTTTGTTCGCCGGAGTAGTTTGCCTGTATAATAGAGTTTTCTTAATATTGTTTCTTTGATTATCCTTGCTAGTCAAAAATGTAGCGAATAGCTGGCGCCCAATAAATTTAATTTATTATGTAACTGTTCTGTATATTTCTTTTGGAGCTCCGGCAACCACTGACCCAGGCTGCGCCGGATGAGGGTTTAATGATATGTTCTAAGTTAAAATAACACCTATTTAACTTTCTAAGTTAAAATAACAGCTCCGACTATTTCAAAAAAATACTAAAGCCATTTTCTTTTGTCAACTCAATAGAGTCATTTTTCAATTAAATTCAATAATTTAGTTACTTTCTAATTCTGGCCAATGTTCGTTTATCAACGCTTTTATATATTTTTAGAAATTATTATTTTGAAATTAGATTGACTTTGGTTCGACGCTAAGATCGCTATTGCTCGACAATGTTTCTTTCGCCAAAAAGGAAATCGAATAAAGCTCAGGCTGGTAAAACTACCGGGGAGGGCTCATCGGTATTCCCAGATAAGGCGACAGACGATATGGTGATAGAAGACAGTATAAGCGGGACAGACGAGATGTGGTCACCGTTTGAAATCAAGACAAGGGATACGGTTATCACTGAGATGAAAATTTGTCTAAGATTCAGTTAGCTTATAACACCATTCAGCACTCAGGCATTAGAAAATTGCCTTTCTTCTTAAATCATGGACGCGAGGCGAAAATAAAACGCGTAACAAGGTTCCCTGAAGACGTTGACGATTCGACTATCGAAGACTTAGTTGACGAGTGGACAGCGGGTATGGTTTTAATTGACGAATTTCGTCGTCTCATAGGGAATCAAAATAAGAAAATCTCAGAAAGGCGCTTAGCCAAAGTCAATTCAGATAGGGTCGAATCAATGAAAGTCGGAGCAGGAACTGAAGTATGTTGTCCTGATAAGAAATTGAGCTACAAGGTTGAAGCTTATTCTTCGAAGTTAGCTCATGAATAGGACCAGCTTTTGTTCCTAAAGTATGTGGACCAGTTACGGTGGAATTGGCGTACAGGACTGGTAATATTATCATTAAATATAGATTTCCGATTTAAAGACGTTTCGTCGATTATTGTATTCTAAATAATGTAATTTTTCAGTATGAGTAAAATAAGCAATACGTTGTATTTCGTCTTACTGCGGACTGCTGAGCTGTTTTCAATCTGGCAGCGTATGTGGATTCTCGTCTCCCAGCTGAAGTTTCGCTACCCAGGCTCCGGTTTCTAAGCGAGTGTTGGTGTCAACAAACGATAAGCTTAGTTGGAGCAAAAGATGTTGAGTCTTTTGTTGGAATTCAAGGCTAAGTGGGCTCAGTCATCCAAACCCAGAAATTATGATCTCCACAAGCTGCTCGGAGAGATCAGGAATTTACCATCACCTGAGTTAAGTTGACCAAGCCAAAGACGGTCACCCTTACTCAGAAGCAAGCTGAGAATGTTCGACGAAAATCGGTGGTCTGCTATTACCCTTGCTACTATGAGGAGTGATGTTGAAGAAGTTCTTTCGACGAGTTTACCAAAAGCACTCGTCGCATCGTCAGTGGCTGTCTGTCCATTGCCATTTGACAAAATGCCTACTTCAAGGATGCTATACAGGAATTAGGTGTTCCATACTTACGAACACCAAATGTCAGGAGCACTCTTTATACGTGGCCGACTGTCAATTTATTGGTCAGGCTCTAGTTCAAGGATCTTATCAACAAGCTCTCTTGATGATGTTTAAGACGTGTACCCAGATGTTGGTCATCTATGTTGAAGGTAACACGACGCCGGTTGCGTGAATTGCAAGTCCAAGGAGCATCGTTGCTAGTTGTTATCTACCTTATCTACCAGGAAAGATGTGTGATGCCGAAGACTTTGACACCAAGGGTTGTAAATACCCTCACAGTGACGAGCATGAACTGATTTGGGAAGTTGCTTAGTTACTCGTGGGACTTATTATTATCATCTTGAATATCCGGATTGCATCATCCGTTGTAGTGGAGTGTTCGACTGGCTTCGACTAAATTTACCATCAGACCTACATGTATGGTTCCCATCTACTATCAATATTTGGTTGGCGAAGATTGGAAACAACTGAAGTAAAGGTAAAGGCTCGTTTCACCAATGCTGAAGTATATTCGAATCGACTGCGACGATTCCTCATTTGAGAAAACATATTTAGCTGGAGGAGTGGTGCCTACCAACCCTGAGGCTCTGAATGCAATTCTGGACGAACACAGGAGGTTAAGATCATCGTCCCAGCGAAGTATGGGAGTTAATCGAGGTAATCGTCGATAGTTGTAAAGCTTCAGCGTTCGTTTAGTATTTCGAATATATAATTGTATGAGCGATTTATTTCTTGTTCTTCTTTTGATATTACTATACATTTTGCGTTATTACAGTCTGTTCAACAAGAGCGTGTGGTCTGTATTTTTAAAACTAATAGAGATATTTGAACATTTTTTTTTTTAAATTAAAGTACTTTCAAAGTACTAATACGCAATCGCTTAGTAAATGGTCCAGTCTCCATCGTTGTCCAGAATGGCCTGGCACCTTCTTGGCATACTTTCAACTAATTTTTTGGCATAGTTCGTTGGTAAATCTAGCCATAACTTTTTAATTCTTTGTGACAGCTGTTTTAGGGTGAAGACACGTTTTCCGGAAAGCTTCCTCTTCAAGATACTCCAGACGTTTTCGATTGGATTTGCATCTGGGGACTGTGATGGCCAGTCCAAGGTCGTGATGTCATTTTCCTCTTTCCAAGCGCTGCAGAGACGGCTTCGATGTTTCGGGTCTTTATCCTCTTGCAAGATCCAATCGGTGTTATCGGCTCCAAACATCTTTTTAGCAGACCTTAGAAGACCACGTTGGTATATCTGCAACATTTTCTGAGCGTTGAGGTTCTCTGTGAAGAGCTCCAAACATCCAAAACCGCGCTCAGAGAAGCATCCCCAAACATGGACCTTCACTGGGTGTTTAATGGTCCGCTGGAGAAATCTACTGCCAGCCGTAGACCAGGCATACTTAATGGGAACCCATGCCCAGAACGACGCTTCGTCAGAAAAAATAACGTTCGACCAGTCCCGGTCGAGATTTTCAGCAGCCCATGCCTTCCGTTTTTCGATATGGGTTTCTGAGAGTAGGGGTTTTTGCCTCGTGCTACGGTACTGCATCTTCGATTCGGCCAATCGCTGTCGTATGGTGTTGAAACTAATGTGTACTCCCTTTTTGGCTAGTATAGCCTTGGCATCTCGCAAACCGAGAGTGGGGGTACGCTTGAATAGCTGCACGATCGCTTTGTCCCCCTTGCTGGTTGTTGCACGCATTTTTCCTCTTTCAGGAAGATCGTCGACAGTTCCACTGACTTTATACCGCTCAACCCACTTCATAATGAACGACTGTGACTTTTTTAAGTATTTAGCAGCCGCTGCGACGGACATTTTTGGTCCTTTTGGATGGCAAGACAAGAAGACGGCTTCAAAACGTTTAGCGTAAACAGAACTCATTTTCGTTCGCGTGCGTTCTCTCGGACGTTTCGAGCGATACTGGAGCGGTATCATAAACGCATATTAGTCCTTCGAACGTATGTTAATTTAAAAAAAAAAACGTTCAAAAATCTCCAATACTTTTAAAAATATAGACCACACGCTCTTGTTGAACAGACTATTTTGGACAGAGTTGATTTTCAAGCGAATTTCAAACATTTATTATTTCTTTTATTTGGTCCATTTTATGTCGATAAAATTGGTGTTTCGGGACATGTGATTTAACATGAAAAAAAGAGATAAATCGGTTATTTCTAATTACGTATAATTGTCTTTGTTTATTTAGGTTCAGGATTAATTTTCATTCTCATCTTGACATTACGGTTTGAAGGGGGGTAGTGTGACGGGTAAGTTATTTTCTCCTGTAAGTTCTATAAATTACCTAAGTTCCCGTAGACGTCAAGGCGGGAATATTTGCCTTGGTTACTTATGTAAAATTTTAATGAGTTATGGTATGGCATATCTCTAGCTGACTATCAGCTCGAGGTCTCGGTCGACTTCGGCTCTATCACGAGCGTGTACGAAATCGTCAGGTGTCTGCACGAATGAGTGACGCAGTGGAGAGCTCACTTTTGTGTCGTTCCTCGTTGAAGTAGGAAGTTTTGTAAAAAGGGCGACCAGAGTCGGGTTGAGCCGAAAAATGTATATACCAAAGTAACGTTGACAGCACCGATTTAACAAGACTGGATTGTATTGAGATTGTTATGAAAATAAGAGATTCGTCGAGTTATTGTGGTCGAAATGTTGTTCGACGTAAAGAGTGTAAGTACTACTTTATCTGATGTTATAATAAATGTTTGGAACTTATTTAACATTATTTCTTTGTTTACTTATGGGTCAGCCCGAGACCTACTCCTTGTTTTCTTTTGCTCGCCGCAATAGTTTGCCTGTATAGTAGAGTTTTCTTAACCCTTGTGTTGCCACCCGGGTACCCGGGTGCCCATTGGCGTATGTTTTGTTTAATAACTTTTTTTCTAATAAAGATAGGCCGAAATCTTCTCGGATCATCCTCATTTAACTGATTCTATATCGAAAATTGCATTGAACATATTTTAAAAAATTTTTTATCTTGAAAAATTTTGCAATTGAAAAAAAAAACACGTCTCAGCCACCCGGGTACCCGGGTACACCAATAGAAAAAGCATTATTTTCGTATAGTATATGAGAAAAATCTAAAAAATAATTTGTTATAACAAACAATATGAATAATTATATAAATAATAACAAAATATATATACATTTTTAATTGTTTATTGATACAATGTAGGGGAAAGTCGTCAGAGTTGGGCCACTGTCAGAGTTGGGCCACCACTGTATTTGGTATATGACAAGTGCTGCCATCGGTACAAATGCATGGAACTGTTTGTCTCGATGACGGCTAACTTTGTAAAGCATTGACAGTCGCAGAAATTATTTCCAAAAAGTGTCAGGCCCTCGTATTGTTTTTGATAGTGTTGGAAGTTTTGTACTATTCGAAAAAAAGTGCCCATAACTCGCAAAAAAACCATGCCGAAATTGAAGTAAGTATATAATAACATTGTATGTTCGATCATTAACAAGTTTCCAAAAGGAAATTTTGATTCCTTAACCTCTCCAGCTGTAGTGAGTTGCGATCAAAAAACACGAATGTTGTTAGAGTTGGGTCACTCGTGTAGTCAGAGTTGGGCCACATCCTTTTCTTTTTCTAACAGTGAAATATCATTTCTTAGCATGTTTTTCGCGCCGTTAAACACTAAAATAATAAATTGTAGAAATGAAAGTCTCATTTCATGACTAAAAAATAAATAAATAACCA
The DNA here is from genome assembly GCA_904066005.1 of Synergus itoensis. Lineage (NCBI taxonomy): Eukaryota > Metazoa > Arthropoda > Insecta > Hymenoptera > Cynipidae > Synergus > Synergus itoensis. Next base: position 12,655 of record CAJFCP010022979.1, on the reverse strand, counting down.
TTTTTGCAATAACAAAGAATATGAAAATTTGAATTACAGATAAAAAAAAAGCTTTATTTCATGTTTTTCAAACCTTCAAACACTATAATAAATTCTAGAAATGAAAGTCTTCTTGTATGACTTGAAAATAAATAAATAACCATTTTGCCGATAACGAATAATATAAAAATTTGAATTTTTGATAAAAAATTGCTACATGTCAAAATGTATAAAGAACAATAAAATGTTGCATACCATTCCATAAAAACCGGTTTCAGTACATATTCCATGCAATTTCAGTGGTGGCCCAACTCTGACTGAAATGGCCCAACTCTGACAACTTTTTTGTTTTTTTTTTTTTCGTCAATAACTTTTTTTTCCCTTGTCGCAGCAAGTTGCCATACATATATGTTATAGACAAAGGTTTGAACTTTCGAATAAAAAAAAAAATTTGGAAGTATTCAAATTTTTGAAAAAGATATAGAGAATAATCAAAAAGTGGCCCAACTCTGACGACTTTCCCCTACTATATATAATAATAGGAAGAATTACATTTTTCGATGTAATTGTTGAACAAAAATCGTGGTTTTCATTTTTTGAACAATGATATGAAAACATTGTTTATAAAAATACCTAGAAAAAAATTAACTTCGGTCTTTTACATAAAAAATGTATTTAATTACAACAATGTAAACATTTGGTTATTTTTGCCGTGTGTTGATCACAAACAGGCTTACTGCAGTCGACGTATGACTTCCTGGTTTTTCGTCGCTTTCGAATAGGTTGTTCGTTACAAATGTAACATGATCCAACTACACATTTTCTTCCACTGGTGTCTCGTTGTTCGTTGTTGTTACGAGTAATTACCACCTCTGCTACTGGCCTTTCAATGTAGCTTTCGATAGCGATTAACGTTGCGTGGTTTCGCATGACTTGCTGGTTAGAAAATCGCTCTTCTATCATTGTCATAGCAAGTTCTTCTGAGAGCTGGCGAAGAAACAGTCTGCGTCTGTTGGCTTTTTTCGCAAGCATGTCATTGTTTTTATAATAAATAACATACGAAGCAACACTGGCGATGTCCAGAATGTTGTAGAAGAAAGCTAGCGGCCATCTGCATGTTCGCCGTTGGGTGGAATACCTCATGCACATCTAATCCATGGTGTCAACTCCAGCTTTGGTTTCATTATAAAATAAAATCATTTCTGGTTTCTGGTGAGCTGTATCAGAGATCGTAGCGCTGTTGTGCATCGTACTTAGAACAATCACCGCTTTATTTTTTTTCGGAACATACGAGCAGATGGTGATCTTTTCATGAAACCCGAAAAGAGATGATAACACCGGCCGGGAGTTTGTGGTTTCATCTCTTGTGGAATGTAAGTTTTATTCTTCTTCAATGTGCCGACGATAGTTAACTTCCACGACAACAGACTCTCTGCCAACGGTAAGGTCGTGAAAAATCTGTCCATGCTGATGTTTCGGCCAGATCCTTTATAAGCGGCGACCAGCTCCTTCACAACTCGTTCTCCTTGATTGACTTCTCGAGTATTCCCTTGTTTTCCAGTGTAAAAAATTCCTTTCAATGGATACGCATTACTTGCGTCGCAAAACCAAAATACTTTTAGCCCATATTTAGCAGACTCGTCTTCTTTCCTTTCATGTTCCAGACACCTGGCCCTCTCGGAAACGAGAAATTTACCATGCAAGAGCGCACAGTTTGTACCTCTTTCAGGATTACGAATGTCACTGTATATAATTTCATTGTCATATTCAGGTAGAAATACCTTCCTAGAATATGAATAATTAAATATTGATTGAATTCATATATTTATTTCAAGTGGCAGTGGACTTTTAACAACAATTTCGTAGGCGGGGTACCAGGGTACCCGGGTGGCAGACGCTGTGAGTTTTTCTGGGTGGCAACACAAGGGTTAATATTGTTTCTTTGATTATCCTTGCTAGTCAGGAATGTAGCGACTAGCTGGCGCCCAATAAATTTAATTTATTATGTAACTGTTCTGTATATTTCTTTTGGAGCTACGGCAGCCACTGACCCAGGCCGCGCCGGATGAGGGTGTAATGATATGTTCTAAGTTAAAATAACACCCGTCTCAAGATTGATATTAAACTTAAATATTTTAAAAATTTTTAAAATAAATTATAAATATACAAAATAATTATATTAAGTTAAACAAATAATTTCTATTACGATTATTATTATCTAGCATATAAAATGAATATTATTTTTAACTTTCAATTATATCTATAATTTTTTTATGATACCTTCATTTTTTGTCTAAGCCAAAATAGTAGTAGTTTCTAGAGCCAAGCTAAAATCCAGATGGATTTTTTTATATTAAATTAATGTCGAACTTTTAGCTACGGAATATAAAGGATCTAGATAGAACTGCAGGATGAAGTCAACCATCTAGTAAGTATACATATCCCTGCAGAAATTTTGATGAGGTTATGATACGGTCCTGGTCAATTTTTCCTATTTCTAATGTGGCCTTAAACAGGTCAACTGGCAAGGCTCACAAGGCTTGTAACGCTTTGCAGAATATTGCCCAAATTAAGAAAAACTGGCCAGGGTCTTGTCAGTTTACCCAAAAAATTCCCCAGTGAATACCCCACCTAGGAAAAACTGGTCAATTCTTAGAATTTATTATTCACAATATATGATTATTAAAGTATTTAATTTTCTAAAATCAAAAGTCCTATTATAAAAAAAGAGGTACTGATTATACATATAGAAACAATGAGTGATTTAAAGAAATTTTTAAAGAATTTCAATACAGTTCACGGGAGTTTCAAGATTTTGAAGAATTAAATTTTTTTTAAGTATTTGAAGGGTTTTTAAATGATATTAAACAATTTAAAAGGATCTTTAAAATATTTCAAGTGATTTTAAGGAATTTAAGGAAATTTCAAGAAATTTTAAGTTATTCTGGGGAATTTAAAGAGTCCCAAAGAATGTAAGGATTTTCCAGAGGTTTCAAAAGATTTAAAAATGATAAGATATTGTAACGGATTTTAAGAGATATTAATGAATTTTAAGGGATTTCAAGTGATTTTTAAGGAATTTAAAAGGGTTTCTAGAAATTTCAAGTGATTCTAGGGAATTAAAAAGGATTTTAATATATTTTGAAGATTTCAGAAATATCAAGATTTCCTAAAGGATTTCAGAAGAATTTAGAGCGATATAAATGGATTTCAAGTTATTTTAAAGAATGTTTAAAGAATTCAAGGGAGTTCCAAGATTTTAAATTAATTCACACAGTTTGTTAATTTCTTCAAAGGATTCTGAATGATATTGAAAATTTTTAAAAGATTGTAAAAAAACATTCATAAATTTATGGATTTTCAAGAATTTTCACAAGATTTTTAGATTTTAAAAAGTTTTTAAGGAATTCCGAAAAAAAATCATAATACTTTCAGGACTTTCACTTATTTAAAAATATTTGTAAATATTGTAAGGGATTTTTAATGTAGTTAAAAATATTAAAGAATTTTAAAGTAATATGAAAAAATTAAAGAATTTTCAAGAAATTTCAGAGTTATTAAAACATGCCAAAGGATTTCTAAAGATTTCAAGTGATTTTAAGGAATTTAATAGGGTTTCTCAAAAGTTTCAAAATTTGGAAGTAATTTGACAATAAAAAATTTTTTAGTATTCTTTAAAATCTGTTAAACCTCTTTAAATTTACTGAAATTACTAAACTAGCTGTATTATCTTTTGTGTATATTCAATGAGCACTTTGCTTCCTGGAAGCAAATATGATTTTCTTCCTCATAGCGGAAGCATTAATTAGTTAATCAAATGTATTAATATTAGAACACCTGATTCGTGTCGACTAATGATGGGCGATCCTGAGAAAAAGTATCGATCCTTGAGGATCGATACTTTAAGTACTGTCGATCCGATCCGAGTTAAAGATCGGTCCAAAAAGTATCGATCCCAAAGTATCGATACTATGGGATCGGCGCATGCGCAATACAAATCAAACTTACCACCTCTACTTTCACAATTCATACTGATTCACACAGACACACACACACGTATTTAGCGAATCGAGGATCGATCCAATCGAAAAAAGTATCGATCCACCGATGCATCGACTTGCGAAGAATCGAATCGAGGATCGAAAGTATCGAGTACTTTGTACTCGATTCTTCACGGACTCGGTGAGGACCGCCCATCACTAGTGTCGACACAAAAAAAGTTTATTTTCCTTACATCAGTTTTAAATTTTTATTACTTGCGAAATTATAATTGAAAAATTAATTTTTGAAAAATACAATTAACCATAACTTTCTTATTTCTCAATGAAATGCATTAATCATATGGGTCAATCAATTCATCTCGACACAAAGAATATTTATTTTCCTTACGTCAGCTCAAAATTTTGATTATTTGAAAAGTTACAGTTGAAAAATTAATTTTTGAAAATACAATTAACCATAACATCCTTATTTTTTAATGAAATGTATTAATCATATAGGTCAATCGATTCGTCTCGATGAAAGGAATCTTCATTTTCCGTACATCAGCTTTAAATTTTGCTTATTTTAGAAGTTATAGTCGAAAAATGAGTTTCACTAAAATTATAAAAGTACGGAAAACTTGTAAAATTAAATATTTCGTTAAACCCTTTTAAGAAATTCAGCTAGGTATATAGTGTAATAAGTGTGCTAAATTGCATTAATTTATCTCTACGCGTTTTTAAGATATTGCAGGATCGTGACATATATACATTCATACATACATACATACATACATACATTCATACATACATGCATTCATACATCCGGACAATTTTTCAGAACATCATATTAGATATATTGCCCTTGAAATATGTTAAAAAAAAATCTTTTTTGGAAACTGGATTTAGACACCACTACAAAGCTTCCTCTGTGAGGAAGCAAAACTCTTGTAATTTTTTAATATCCCTTTAAATCTCTGGTTATTAAAAATTATGAAAATAATATAATCATAAAATATAGTTAAATAATAATTTTCATGAAAACTTGTTTAAAATTCCTAGAAATATATTTTTCCGTGTTTGTCAACAAATACAAATTATTAAATGTTCCAAAATATAAATTTATATATTTATATAACCACCATTTATATTTTCATAAATAATAATCAAGTGTGTAATATGTTGAGATTTCTCTATTTTTACCCGACGTTTAGTTTCAACGTGAAAAGTTCTTCAATGCCCTGTTTTATTATCAATAAGTTGGTATCAATTAGATATTATTACTTTATCATTGCCCCATAATTGCCCAATAATATTAAAATATTTTTATTGAAAATAGAAATTCCGACGAGGGCCTCGTCAGAACCCTATTTTAAATAGGGCTAATTGCGGCAATTTGTACGGGAAAGAGATTAGGAGTTAAAAAATTATGAACCTTTGAAAGTCCAAACGGCAATTTTGATACTACCCCAAAGTGATTCTTTGCTTTATTTGTAATATTTGTAGAAAAAGACAAAAAAACAAAAAAAAAAGTCAAAAAACGGTTGCTATTATGTAGAAGTTTTGGTATATCCGACGTTAACTTGAATCATACTGTCCGCTGCAATGAATTCGATTTTCTAACATTCATCATTTTTTAATCATTAATCTAATTGAGCTAAAACTTTGCTGGAAACTTCTTTGAACCTTGATGAACCACTTTCTCACTGAAAGTTTTCATTAACTTAAAATTCTCTCTATAAACGAAGCGCTTGAAGGTTGAAATTCATAATTTTTGCAAAGCCTCAAAAAAAAGTAACAACTTTTTTTATAACAATATTTTCTTTTTTTTTGCTTAGATTGTTTCAGAAGATATCAACACGTTATTCAGTATTGATCAAATCAAAAATTTTTGAAAATTTACTAAATTATCGCGAGTTGAACTGAAAAAAGATTACAATTTTTCGTTTTCGAAAAATCCACTTTTTACAATTCTTCAAAATCTCAAAATTCTTTAGAATCAATTGAAGTATCTTAAAATCCTCTTAAGTTCCTTAAAATCATTTGAAAACTTTCGAAACTCCTTTAAAATTATTTAAAATTATTTAAAATCACTTGAAATATTGAAAGTTTTTTAATTACTCTAAAATCTTGAAACTCTCGCGAATTATTTTGAAATTATTTTAAAATTCCTTAAAACCACTTGTTTCGATATAACTACTACCTCTTTTTCGTAATATGATTTTTTTCAGAAAGTGAACTAGTTAAGTAACCAGATAATAAAAATTAATCAATAATATTTTTTTAATCTTGATGGGGTATCGACCAGTTTTTTTCAACGTGGGGTATTTACCAGTGAGAGCGTGGCGCGTTTTCTTGATTAGGACCACATTAAAACAAGTGAAAACTGACCAGGACCCAGTCCAAACTTCTGTGTAATAACTATATTTTCTTAAATTTAAAACATCAATTTTTAATTATAATTAATTTCTAAATACAGATGTAAATATATTCTTCTTAGAAATTCTTTTAGAAAAGATGTCGATCTTAATTGACCAAGGTCGAATAAAAAAAAGCGATTCGTACTGAAAACTTTGCCAACTCTAAATTGTCATACGCAAGCGACGTCTACCGACGCGACGTAAGAATTTCGAAACTAGAAGCGAACACGCTTCCTTTTCGCGGTGGGTTGAAGTGTTTCCCTCTGATTTCTTTCTCAGCCCCATGTGTGCCAGACATACACTCTACATATACTTACATCCCTCTCAGAACAGAGTCGTCGCGTCGTTCAACCCCACATATTCTGCTCAACGACTGAATTTCTAAATTCGTACGACTCCACCCCGCTCTTGAATAGGATATTTTTCCCAAACTCCGCCTAATAGTAAGAGACTGGTAGCGATGAGGAAAAAAAGGGAGCCACGTTTCCGCGCAACCCCTCTTGATCAGCCGGCTAAACCCCGCCTTCGCTAACAGCATCGACCACCTATTCTCCAATGGTCTGAAATAACTCTGAAGGTCTGACACCCTTAACGAAAACCACGTATTTATTCGAGCCCCTTTCGATCGGTAAAAACTTGTGGAAAGGCAAAGGTGTTCCTTAAAATGTCGTAAAGCGGCGCTGTAGTTGGAATTCAGACCAGTTATTTTCAAGTATTTACTGACATCTGTTGGTTGCGTGTCTTACAGTTATGTATAGTATACACTATGTGGATTATATGATGGCGGTAATGAGGGTATTTTCAGTTTAAAAAATAATCTTTCGTACTCCTTGATTAAATTTAACACCACATCGCACTCTCATCCGTGCAAAACTTATCGCATTTAGTCATATTTAAAATATTTTAATATTATTGGGCATTTATGAGACAATGATACAGTAGTAATATCTCATTAATATAAATTTATTGATATTCAAACAGGGCATTCAAGAGTTTTTCACGTTGAAACCAAATATCGAGTAAAAATAGAAAAATCCCAACATTTTTCACATTTTATTTTCTATGCAAAAATAAATGTAAATAAAATAAATAATATATTTCTAGGAATTTGAAACAGGTTTTCATGAAAATTATTATTAAACTACATTTTATGATTATATTATTTTCATAATTTTTAATAACTAGAGATTTAAAGGGATTGTAAAAAAGTACAAGAGTTTTTAATAATTTCAGTAAATTTCAAGAGGTTTAACAAATTTTACAGAATACGAAAACATTTTTTATTTTCAAATTCTTCAAAATTTTGAAACTTTTTCGAATTTTTTTAAATTCTGTAAAATCACTTGAAATCTTTAGAAATCCTTTGCCATGTTTCAGTAACTCTGAAATTTCTTGAAAATTCTTTAATTTTTTCATATTCTTTTAAAATCCTTTGACATTTTTTAACTACATTAAAGATCCCTTAAAATGTTTACAAATATTTTTAAGTAATTGAAAGTCCTAAAAGTATTATGATTTTTTTTTCGGAATTCCTGAACCCCTTCGTTGGCAGAGGGAATTCGACAAAAAGTGCCCAAAATATACAGGAAATTTTTTTTTCTTAAAATTCATACCAACAGATTTTCGAGAGCGCCATTTTGAATTTCTGAATTTTGACTACAAATTCGGATTCAGCGTACCCGAAAACCACCGAGTGTGACTCGAATCTCAATTTTAAGCAAGTTAAATATGAAAAAAATAGTTGACGCCAAAACGCGTCAATGCCGCGCAGGGCACGGAACAATTTGACGTCTAAAAGCATTAATGCCAACGAAGGGGTTAAAAACTTTTTAAAATCACTTGAAATCTCTCGAAATCACTTTAAACTTCTTATAAAACCACTTAAAATCTCTTAAAATCCTTTAGGAAATCTTGATATCTTTGAAATTTTGTAAAATCTCTTGAAATATCTTTAAATTCCATAAAATCATTTTTTTTTCATGTGAAAATTCTTGAAAATCCTTAAGTTCTTCGAAGTTTTACAACCTTTGAAAAATTTTCAATACCATTTAAAATTCCTTGAAAAAATTAACAATATGTGTAAATTAATTTAAAATCTAGGAACTCCCCTGTATTCTTTAAGCATTCTTTAAAATAACTTGAAATCTATTTATATCGCTTTATATTCTCCTGAAATCATTTAGGAAATCTTGATAACTTTGAAATCTTGGAAAATATCTTCAAATCCTTTTAAATTTTCTAAAATCACTTTAAATTTCTTGAAATTTCCTTAAATTCCTTAAAATCATTTGAAATATTTTAAAGCTCCTTTTAAATTCTTTAATTTCATTTAAAATACCTTCAAGTAATTAAAAAAAATTTTTAATACTCTAAATTCTTCAAATTCTAGTGAAATATTTTGAAATTTAAAAAAAAAAACTTTTAAAATCACTTATTTTTTCTATATAATTAATACCTCTTTTTTATAATAGAACTTTTGTTTTTAGAAAATTAAATAGTTTAATAATCATATATTGTGAATAATAATCAATTCAGAAAAAAGTTTGTTTAAATCAAACAAACGTATCATTAATATAGGGTCAAAGAAAAAAATATCTGGTTAGGGTCACATCAGAAGTAGGGAAAACTGACCAGGACCTTGTCAAAACCCCATCAAAATTTTTGTACGCGCATCCCACTTTCAGCACTACGCCGAAATGAAGACAAAATGGAAAAGCGACAATTTCACTTATTGATAAAAAACTCAGATCTTTTTTACATTCTCATCAGAGAAGGTATTAGATTTGTGTAAAATTGACCCCCCTCCCGTTTTTTTCAAATGTCCACGTTTTGGGACCCCCTGAACCCGAAAAACATGTTTTTACGAATGTGTCTTTCTGTCTGTGTGTCTGTCTGTAGATTTTTAGTTTGTGAGCACAATAACTTTCGAAAGAATTGACCGATTGGATTAGCCTTTGGTAAACTTTTTGAGTGTCCTAAAATGAAGGTCAAGTAATGTTGGCCAGCCATTTTGGATAAAAATTCAAAAAGTTGGAGCATTTTGAAAATTTTTGATGCCACTTTTTTTTAATTTAAAAATTCTATGCACGGGTGTTCGTAGTACTAAAAAATTCGAACAATTATTCCTAATAACTTTTTTGGATAGAAAAAAAATTGAAAGACTTATAACATTTTGAAAAACCAAAAAAATGAAAGAAAACTTAAATTAAAAGCCAAACAACGCACGATATGAAAAAAAGTCTAAAGATGAAAAATGTTTCTTTTTGAACTCCCTATAGGATAGGTATAACAACTTTTTGAATTTCCTTAAAAAATCGAAAATTCAAATTTTGAGCCAAATAACGCGAGATGCAGAGAAAATTATAAGAAACATAATTATTGGTCTTAAAAAGATCTACAAGTTCTCTTTTGACCATTTTTCAATAGGATGAATAGTTTTCCTTAATCGTGAAAAATACTTTTAAAAATTTGTATCAAATATTTTTACAAGGGTTTACCAAAATATTTAATTTTACAAGTTTCGTGTACTTTTATAATTTTCGTAAAATTCATTTTTCCAATATAATTTATAAAATATTCAAAATTTAAAGCTGGTGTAAAAGAAATGAAGATTCCTTGTTTTCCTGATATTTCCCTGACATGTGGCCACCCTGATGGTCTGATCAGGTATAAATTGATAACTGAAGAAGTACCTGTATATCGGATGATGCATCAGATATGTACATCTTGTTCTTGCATGTGATCAGCATATTACATCATTGCTAATCATTGTTATAACTTTTTTTAAAGTCCTTCTGTAATTTTTTGTATAGTTAATTGTTTTACACACTGAGTTCCGTTATAATAGTTCTATAGTTCCTATTAGGTTTTATAAATAGTTCTGACTTTTAAAGGGTTAAAATATAAATTTTTATAAATGGGGGGGCTAACTTCACGCTCCCACCAATTTTGAAAAAAAGGATTTTTACATTCTCATCAGAGAGAATGTATTATATTTGTATAAAATGTCACCCCCCCATTTTTTGGTAAATCTTCAGGTTTTGTGACTCCCTGAACCCGAAAAACATGGTTTTACCAATGTGTATGTGTAACAATTTTTTGAATTTTCTTAAAAAATCGAAAATTCAAATTTTGAGACAAATAACGCGTGATACAGAGAAAATTATAAGAACATAATTATTTGTCTTTGATGAGAATGTGTTCCTTAAGGTCGATATAACCTTAAGTAAAATTAGTTTTCTTCTTCATTTGAAACTAAAGTAATTTAAATAAAAGTATATAGCAGCGATGAAGGTTGGTAAACGTATGCAAGCGCGTGAAGTGTGATGAGAATGTGTGCTCACAATGGCACCCCTAGTTTTTCGCAGTTCTGAGTAGATTTAGCTTAGTTCTAGAGTCCCTGATGCTTTTCGAAAATAGTTCCGGCGAAATTACCCTCCAAAACAAATTTTGAAAAAAATACCTGTCCCTCCACTTTTTCAATAATAAAGTTTCCTTCGCGCCATTTTATGGCGCGAAATCATAGGAAATTTTTCTTCACAAGTTCAAAGAGTTTTTATGAGAAGTTTGTTCTTCCCCGGAAGAGTTCTACCAAAAAGTTCTATACCATTTTTCTATCAACTAAAATCTAAAATTCTACGGGACATTAAAGATGCCCAATAATTTCGATTTTCAAAATCTTAAGAGTTCCGGGAGTTCTGATCAGAGTTCTGCTCCTCCCCTTACAATTGTAAATAAGAGATTCCGTTTTTCTTGTGGATACTTAAAATTAACGTACATTTTTAAAACAGAACAAAAATAATTTATCAACAAAATTATTAATAAAAAAAAAACTTTATTTATTTCATCATAAATACCTAATATGGTCAATTGTTTATAAAATTTTTTTGTAAAATAACAAATTGTTTACTGTCTTTCATGAATTTAGTTGAAAAACGGTTTTTATCTATAAATTATTCATATTCAGTGTGAATCAATTGACGAATCACTACCAATCATCATGAATCCATTTTCACTACCCTATTCGTTTAAAACAAATTCAATAAATTTTTAAACAATTACTGAGCTACTAGAAAATTTTCCTGGATAGTTGCATCATTGAATCCAGGTATTTATCTCTTTCTATCTCCACATCAATTCACAACCATGTTTATCTCTTTGAATCTCCTCTTTTCTATCCCTTTATATATCTTGTCTATCTCCTTCTATATCTTTCTATCTCCATCTCAATCCACATCGATGCTTATCTATTTCGATCCCCACTTCTTTATCTCTTTCCATCTTTTATCCATCCCTCTCTATCCCTTTCTATCTCCTTGTCAATCACCATTCTCTCCTATATCTTTCAATCCCCATCTCTTTCTATCTCTGTATGTACCTGTCTATTCCTTCCTATCTCCATTTTATTCCAGTTCTACGCTTATATCTTTCAATCTCTTTTCTATCCCTTTCTATATCTTGCCTGTTTCTGCCTACCTTTTTCTATTTCCGTCTCAATCCCCACTTTTCTAACTCTTTCTATCTTATGTCCATCCCCATGTCTTTCTATTTCCGCCTATCTCTTTCTGTCTCAGGAATTTATTTACTTATTTATAAGTACTACAAAAAAGTATAAAGAACATTTTAAACGTCGCTTTCATCTCCCAGCACATCCTCAAAGTACCTAAGATTTTTGTTCTTGCTCGTGCGTGGGATGGGTCTTCTCGAAACGGTGCTTACTGAATCAATGATGGTTTTTTTAGCTGTCTTATTTTTTTCGGCTTGTCCTGACTTTTTTTACTGCTCAATTTGTCTTTTCTCAAATTTTCGGCGTCTATACTGACTGACTACATTGATTGGTTGGAGCGCAATAGTATACCGCTTTGCCCATGGATGTAAGAACTATATGGATGGAGCACTATCCTGCGGAGCGTGGGCCGACGTCAGTAAGGGGGGAAGCTGTGTATTGCGGCCATATTACATGAGGACATTTCTTGCCTTTCGATTGGCTGAAATTTGAAGAACGCGCGTAATGCCGTAATATCAGCGTTATGCGATGGTTATGCGTGTGAAACATGGTGTGAAATGTAAATTGTGTTTTAGAATATAAACAAACGGAACAAAGTGCAAAAATGTGGACTTGTGTAATAAAAAACTGTAAGAACTGTGTTTCTAGAAGAGGATCTGCAAAAAGAAATCGTTTAAGGGGTCAGTCTAGTAACTCATTTTGGAAAAATCTATTTTTTTTTTTTTTACTTATTTCGAAAGTAAATATATTCAGAAATATTGTGTCAAAAT
>CAJFCP010022976.1:1530-12287 GCA_904066005.1 Synergus itoensis | reverse complement strand
CACGTTACATTTAAAAATTACCCCAAATTAAAATTGAATGATAAATTTACTTTTTTTTTTATTAAAGCTGGTTCGTAACATGAGAAGTTATAGTTGAAAATTAATTTTTGTAAATACAATGAACCATAACATCCTTATTTTTTAATGAAATGCATTAATCTTATAGGTCAATCGATTCGTCTCGATGAAAGTAATCTTCATTTTCCTTACATCAACTTCAAATTTTGAATATTTGAGAAGTTATAGTGAAAAAATTAATTTTACGAAAATTATAAAAGTACACGAAACTTGTAAAATTAAATATTTTGGTAAACCATTATAAAAAAATTCAACTTGGTAAATAGTTGAATAAATGTGCCAAATTTCATCAATTTATCTATACGCGCTCTAAAGATATTGCAGGATCGTTAAAAGCGTGACATACATACATACACACATACATACATACATACATCCGGACAATTTTTCAGGACATCATATTAGATATATTCCACTTGAAATATGTTCAAAAAAACCTTTTTTTAGAAACTGAATTTTTGTCACCACTACAAAGCTTTCTCTATGAGGAAGCAAAAATTATTTAAAAGATTTGCATAACTTTATATTTATTTATAGCACACTGTGATCTAAATCCGTACTTAAGTCACGCTTTGCTGTGACATAAATGGCCGTTTTCAGCACGTTATTATAGGTTCCTTTCAACTACAGAGTAGTAGTAGTATCACCGGTTATTTATCAATTATTAATGTTTTCATTTCTTTATTAATATTATTTTCTTGTGTAGGGGAGAGTCGTCATGGTTAGGCCATCGTCATGGTTGGGCCTTTTCAAGTTTTCATATAAAAACACTCGCGCCATGTATTATTGAGTGTGGAAATACTTTTCCTCAGCGAGAGAAAACTTTGCATAACCTTGTTTATTTCGGAGCGTGCTTGTGGAAAATGTTATGGAGCCTTTTGCATCAGAACATCGCATAAAGTTTCTAGCGTCCGCCGAAAAAGTCTCTATAAAATTTAAACAAAACATAAAATCTTCAAGGTATGCATATTTGTATATTCTGTGGATAATATTTGACAAGATCCCAAGAGGAATATTTAATTTTCTAACTAGTTTGGTTGTGGTGTGACGCGATGTGGTTATGGTGCTTGTCACCATGGTTGAGCCATTTGTATAGTCGTGGTTGGGCCACCGTAATTTTTGTTTATAATCACGGCAACAGCTTTACTAAATGCATTGTTGCTTTTTTCAGAACTTGTGGTAATAAGCGGTCTTCCGATCGAGGCAATTGTCAAAAATTTTCAATAAACTGTGACTAAAAATCTAATAAAAATGAATTTTATTACTTCACGACAAAAACCGTAATAAATACTTTACTTTAATCGTAATAAATCGGAATAAATATAATACTTTAATCGTAATAAATACTTTACTAAGAATCGAATAAAAGTGAATTGTATTACTTTGCGATAAAATTGATCAATTATGATTTGGTATAAGTGTTTTGAAGGTGATGTTTTCTGCTGAAAAAGAAAAAGCGCTGGTCGGCTATGCTAAACAATGCAGTGACCATTACTACGGTCTGAGTATCTTCGAATTGAGAGAACTTGCCTATCAATTTGCTAAAAAAATTCAAGTAAAAGAGAAGTGCATTTGAAGTGCGCGAGATTCACAAAGAGTTATTTCATTTGTCAAAACTGTGAATCAGACTAATTTTTTCTGCATTATTTTAGGTTATAATTATGAAATATTGAATAATAAACAAAATTAACTTCATACTTGGTAATTTGAAATCATTTCAGAATATATTTTGCCGATTTTCAGAGGTGGCCCAACCATGACTACAAAGGACCAACCATGACGACTTTTTTTTTAAATGCCCATAACTTTTTTCTCTTGTGTCGTATTAATTTATGTCTGCTAGAAAAAAGTTTTGTAGTCATCTCATCTTTTAAACCGTATGCTTATATTTCCTAAATTATTTCTTAAACGAAAGTTATGGACAAAAGTTCAAAAGTGGCCTGACCATGACGACTCTCCCCTACATTTAAGAAAATTGTTAAGTTCCTTGAGAAATTGTATGAAAATTTAAAGAACATTTATCATAATAAATTATTGTTCAAAATTGTAATGTGATGACAACACAGTTACAAACTGAAAATACAAAAATTTAAGCTATCAATTATAAAGTTATACATTATAATTATAATGCTACAAATAATACCATTTGGGAAATAATAAAAGATAAGAATTATTTATTTTCAAACTCGGTACTGTCACCTAGCAACCCTATAGCAACTCGTAAGTTGACAGTCAACTCTTTAATGTCACTTTGATTTTTTGATTTTTATCTCAATTTTTCTTTGGGCGGGGAGGTTCGCCCCCTGAACTCCCCCTTTTCCGCGCCCCAAGCCACCCCTCTCACATAAAAATTTAAATTTTGTGCGGATTTATGTCACATGCGCTATAAAATATGTAGTATACGATACTCGTGACTTAAGTGGCCCACTGGCACGGCGTGAATTTATCTACTACACGCCGTGCTAACTATGGCCACTTAAGTCACACGTATCGTAATGTACTATTACATCATAATTTAAAAATGCTTTTAAAGACATTTCATCCATGCATAAGATACAGTACTTATCACAATCATTTAAATTATCTACTTTCAATTTCAGTGCTTCAAATATATTTTTGTTAACCCCTGGTTTCAGCTTGACTTTTCTTGTTAATCTTTGTAAAGATCTTACAGAAACTACTTGAAAGGACTTTTTCATTTTTGCTTCCTCATAGAGGAAGCTTTGTAATCGTTACATTTTCCAATATTTTAAAAATGGTTTAATTAAACTTTTCTCACGTGATAAATGTCTAATACAACATTCTAATCAATTGTCCGGATGTGTGTGTGTGTGTCGCCATTTTTTGTCGCCCTATTAACTTAAAGACAGTTGTAGATAATTTGATGAAATTTGTAGGGTATATTGGCACCATCAATATCTCAAAACGTGCCAAAGGATTTTTCAAAATATTGAATATTAAAATTTTTATGTACATTTAAAATTTTTTAAAAAAATTGATTTTTCGTCAATAACTTGTCAAATAATCAAAATTCATAGCTTATGTAAAGGAAAGAAAGATTCCTTTCGTCGAGATGAATTGATTTACCTGTGTGATTAATGGATTGAATTGGATTTAAAGAAAATTTTGATTATTTTCAATTTTGAAAATTTTTAATTTTTCATATATGAGTTCAAATAAAAACACTAATCCTACAGGTCAATCGATTCGCCTCGACGCAAGGAATCTATGAATGATGAGGTCAAAAGATTCTTTCTTTCGAGAAAAAAGAATTATATATATATATATATATATATATTTAAATATTTAAGAAAATCGTTAATGCTTCCTCTATGAGGAAGCAAATTCATTTGCAACTTCATCATAATGAGGAAGCAAAGTGCTCAAAAAATGAGCACAAAAATTTAAATATAGTTAACTGAAACACCCGAGATCGGATTCACAGCTAGTTTTGTAAAGCTTGGTTCCAGAATAGTATAAATTTAAACAAAATTCACCAAGCAATTAATCTGATTTAAAGCCAACATAATGTCATCTAGTTTTACAGCATTGATCGTGAAAATGTGGTCATTATAACTACAGCTTTTTCTGAAACTTGTCTGAGATTCTGGGAGTAAATTTTCGATCTCAATCCATTTATTTAATTTTTCCTTTAAGGTAAGAGTGAAAAGTTTTGTGATGCAGTTAATCAAAGCTATTGGTCTATAATTAGATGGATCCAATTTATTTCCTTTTTTGTAAATTATTCTTACGTGAATTTGAGCTCAAGACTTGGGAACTTCGCCCTTATCCAATATTTTGTTAAAAAGCGTTCTTATACATATAGTCTATTCAGTTCTCAGGGAGGTTCTTCAAAAACTCTTAGGTTATTTCACCAGGACCGAGTGATTTGCCTTTTTTATATTTTTTTAGTGCATTTTTATAACTAGAATGCTTTTAAATACCTCAAATAATTCTCCTGTTCTATACATTGGTGCTAGAGTTTTTTTTATTTATTTTAGGGGTAAATTAAAGTGTCATTATCTCGTAGGGAATCATTTTTTAAAATGTGCCAAAAATTCAGAAGACTTTTCTCACCTTCCTGAATATAAAAAAAAAGTTTCAATCAAGAAAAATTGCAAACCCGTGCAAATATGAAATTTTTCAAATATATTTTTCAAGCGCGCGTAACAAAGACGTATATATAAGTCTTCGAATGAACAAAATACAAAACTAATGTAAGAAAGTAAAAGGTTTCTTGAATCATAAAAAATTAACTAATCTAATATTAATAAATTTTACTTTCCAAAATCTGCCCGCTTCGCGGGCACATTCTCATTCACTCGTCGCGCTTCGTGCTCCATGTTGCGCCCTTCGGGACGCTTGCGCGCTTCGCGGCGCTTGCGCCCTGCGGGAAGCTTATATGTTATATGTTCTTATTTAAGTTACTGCAACTTGAAATGCAAACGACAACTAATTTACTTAAGGTTCTATCGACCGTAAGGAATACATTCTCATCAAGGCACTCGCACTTCGCGCTCGATATTTGATACAAATATTTGATTAAATGTAATTCTTTCATAAGAATGTGAAAAATAACTAGGTATATAAAGATATTGTCATATTATTTTTTATCAAATTATTTATTCAATCAAAAATAGTTAGAATGAAATTTAAAAACCACGATTAAAACGAAAACTACTCATCCTATTGAAAAATGACCAAAGGAGAACTTGTAGATCTTTTTAAGACCAATAATTATGTGTCTTATAATTTTCTCTGCATCTCGCGATATTTGGGTCAAAATTTGAATTTTCGATTTTTTAAGGAAATTCAAAAAGCTGTTATGCCAATCCTATAGGGCGTTCAAAAAGAAACATTTTTCACCTCTTGACTTTTTTTTCATATCGTGCATTGTTTGGCTTCAAACTTAAGTTTTCGTTCATTTTTTTGAATTTTCAAAATGTCATGTCGTACAATTTTTTTTTTTTTTTTTTTTCGAAAAAAGTCATTAGGAAAAATTGTTCAACTTTTTGAGTACTACGAACATCCGTGTATAGAATTTGTAAATTAAAAAAAAGTGGTTTCAAAAATTTTAAAAATGCTCCAACTTTTCGAATTTTTATCCAAAATGGCTGGCCAACGAACTTAACCTTCATTTTAGGATACTAAAAGAGTATACCAAGGGCCAATCCAATCGGTCAATTCTTTCGAAAGTTATCGTGCCCACAAACTCAGACACACCACAGACACACAGACACATTCGTAAAAACATGTTTTTCGGGTTCAGGGGGTCCCATAACATGGACATTTGATAAAACCTGGAGGGGTCAAATTTTAAACAAATCTGATACATTCTCTCTGATGAGAATGTAATATGAATAATGATATATCCAAAATGCTCAACAAATGAGCACTAAAAAATATATAAATATAGTTGAAAGGAACACTCGAGATCGAATTCACAGCTAGTTTTTATTGTCAATAGGTACTATGATTGACTGAGTTGGTATACGTTTAAGGAAAAAACATGAAATAAAAAAAAATGATAAAATGAGAACGTAATAATGTAATAAGAAAGTATAACCGTACGCGTTATTTATATGTATTTAAAATAGATAGATTAAAAAAAATGTTTGTTATTTTTAGTGATATTGATCTGGTTGTAATTGGAATGTGGTCAAACTTGCCACTTCGGACACTTGAGCGAGCTCTACTAGATCAAAATATAGCTGAACCCTCGTCTATCAAAGTATTGGATAAAGCTAGTGTTCCAATCGTCAAACTTACTGACAAGGAAACTGAAATAAAAGTCGACATCAGCTTTAACATGAACAATGGGGTCAAATCTGCAGAATTGATCAAGTCTTTCAAGCGTCGTTTCCCAGTTTTAGACAAATTAGTCATGGTACTCAAACAGTTTTTACTGCAACGTGACCTAAATGAAGTTTTTACAGGCGGCATTTCATCTTATAGTTTAATTCTTATGACTATAAGTTTTCTCCAGGTAAGTCTTTATTTCAAATACACTGGAACCGCGATTCTTGTCACGTCTCGGTTGGTCAGATGGCACTTATTGGGATTCCAAGCAGATAAAAAAAGAAAAAAGTACTGGCGAGCTCGCGGCGCCTCTCTCTCGACTCCTCACCTCCCCTTATAGTGATGCATTCAAGCGAGATCTTGACTTTCAAGGTCTTGTCTCGATGTTTTCTTGTCATTATCAAGAATCTTGAAAAAATTATTAAATGGCACTAATATATGTGTTACCATGGTTACATAAACATATTCACCCTACTTCATATTGAAAAAAAGCAAGAATTCTCGAGTAAATCAAGAAAAACATTTGACTGTTCAAGAATCTTGGTAAAAAATATTCTCAAAATTTCGAGCAATATGAATCAAGAATCAAGATTTTCTTGTCTTGAGGTGCATCACTATCCCTTTATTTATATTTGAGAACGAACTCAACTTTTAAGGAAGTTAGCATTCTAGGGACCGGAATCGCGGTCCCAGTATGCATTCAATTCTCTCATTAGGTCACTCTTCGAACATGATCTGAAGTTGCCGTGATATATTTCTTAAAATCTACATGTTCTTTCATAGAAACCATATTTCTGCAAAATCAAATGTTTTGAGGTAACCTGATTTCACTTTGTTCATCAGTTGATATTGCTCTTCGAACTTTAAATTCTTATCCCTTGAGCGAACTGATGTAATAAAATCAAACGCAATTGAACGCAACTATCCTCTTAGGATAGTGCTCACTTTTTGATTACAGTACTATGTGTACTTTAGCTTCCAGCGCACTCTCTTCCCGCCTCTCAAACTCTTTATCATAGATTGCGTGTCGGCGAGTGCCAGCTAAAATTTTAAGGTCAAAAGGAGAGGGTGGCCTAACCTGGGTTTGAGTGTAATACAATTTCAATTTTTACATCTCTAGCAATCATCACAAATCATCATCTATTCACCCTTTAGGGCTGATTCCACCAACTATAATATGATTAAATTTTAATCCTTGATTAGCTTTATTTAATGAGTACATTACGTTCCACCATTTTTTAAGCCATGATTAAAGTAGTTTAATCGTTGTTTAAGGACATGCTCTACGCTCTGGTGTGAAACTTTTTCAAATTTTTATAACTCAAAATAAATGTCATAACGCAGTTTATTGTCTTATTTCCTATAATCCAAAATTAGAAAGCGATATATCATTACGTTCGGCAACGGTGAGCACCGAAAAAAATTTTCAAACCGGAGCGTAGAGCATGCCCTTAAGCATAACCTCAAAGTTTAATTAGGTAGATAGATAGATAGATAGACGATTCAGGCGAGGTGCCCATTGTGCTGATAGCCCATTGTGCCTATTCCTTTTCCTCTAGACGTTAACTAGCCCCCCAATCCAGTCCTCTTACAGAAGCCAAAGACGTGTAGTGACGTCTCATCGTCCCTTTTACATTTGCGACAAACGGTGCTGGTTACGAGCCCCATCTTGTATTTACGGTAATTCAAATGGTTGTGCCTTGTGAGCAACTCCATCATTATCCTTACGTCTTTCTTGGTCCAGCTTAGGATGGTACAGGCCAAGTCCCTCTGCGGCGTCCGCCCAGGATGGCCTTCACCTGCCTATATCCTCTTACCTAAGCCCAGTGTTTGTTGTGCTGTTGCACTACCAATTTTTGACACGCCCAGAAAGGGTTCTGGTCCGATCGGCTTGCATGCTGCTTCTCTTTTTGCCAGTTGATCTGCTTTCTCGTTTCCCTTGATCCCTGAGTGACCAGAGACCCATATTAGGACTACCCTATTGTTTTCCGAAAGTTGGTTGAGAGCCTCTTTGCACTCCCACACCAGAATCGATGTAATTTTTGGTTTACCAACCGCTTTCATTGCCGCTTGGCTGTTCGAGCAGATGCTAATGCACCCGTCCCTTTTATTTTCACTTAATAGCATTTCAGCGCATCGGAGAATGGCAAATACTTTCGCCTAGAACACAGTTAGATACTGTCCCAGTGAGATCGCCAAATTCCTTTTATCTGCGCTGTCGTACAGTTCAGCTCTCGTCCAGCCTTCCGACTTGGAGCCATCCGTAAACACGATGTCCCCTTGTAGGAAGCCCACCTCCTACTCCTTCCACGCTTCCTTTTATGCGATGCATGTCCGGAAGAGTTGGTCCTTATTATTTTACCCTGCCGCATCCTGAGAGTTGACAGACTAGCGATGTCATTTGGGAGCCTAGAGTGTTTAAGCCCCTGCGATCATTTAGCCGCCGCAGAAAAAGGAAAACCGTCGGAACCGCCCCCGCAGTTATCGCTACATGTAGGGACTCCTCACAGAAAATGAGGCCAACTGCCGCTGTTGAGGTGGTCCTCATTGCTCTTGTAACAGCCCTGAATATAAGCGTCTACAGGCGGTTCAGCTTCACTTGGATAATTTTAAGCTGCACCCTTGGTTACCAGACCACGGCTGCGTGGAGTAGCCTTGGTTTTAGAACCGTTGAGTACAGCCAAGCGATCATCCTTGGCCTCAGTCCCCATGTTCTTCTCCCAGGTTCTTCTTCCATGTTCTACACAGCCAGAAGGTTGTAATGAACCTTCTGTATTGCGCTTCCATATGCCCCGCCCAGTTTAGTTTCTTATCCAGTATGGTTCCAAAATATTTCACCTACTGGGCTACTCGGATCATCTTTCCGCCAAATTTGGGGCCCGTCACCATAGTCACCTTATATTTCCTCGTGAAGACTACCAGATCAGTCTTCTCCGGATTAACCGACAGCACTGATGCTACACACCAGAGCTCCACAATTCGCAAAGCCGACCTCGTAAGATCCATCAGGGTGTCCAGTTGTACCCCTCTGTTCAGGATCACAAAGTCGTCCACATAACCTTGGGCATAAAAACCCTCCTCATTTAAATTTCGGAGTAATACATCAACGACCAAGCACCACAGGACAGGCGATTAGACCCACCCCTTTGGGCAGCTCCTGGATGTTATTCCTCCGACTCTACTGACTCCCCATTCTGTCGAGAGGCGCTTGTACTGCAGCACGATTTGGATCCAGTCTGTAAGCTGTCCCGGCACGCCGCATTTTCGAGCCTCCCTACATATGAGTTTTGGGGGAATGTTACTGAAAGCCCTTTATATATCCAAGAAGGTGCCCAAAACATACCCGCTTTCCTCTAATTGCCGCTCTATTTTTCCAACAGCCTCATGGAGGGCCGTATCGACAGAACAGTCTGCCTGGAAGGCATGTTGGCCACTATTTAGCGGTCTCCCTGGTAACACCTTATCCCGGATGTAACTTTTGACCAGCTTTTCCAATGCCTTCAGTATGAAGAATGTCAAGCTGACCGGTCTGAAATCCTTGGCAGCCGTGTAGCCCTCTTTCCCCGGTTTGGATAGGAAGATCACTGCTCCTCCATTCCATCGGCACGTGTCTCAGTGCTATACTAGCCCTAAAGACTTTCATCAGGGGCAGTCGTAGTTACTCTAGTCCCTCTTGTAGAAGAACTGGATATACTCCATCCGCCCCCGGTGATTTTTAAGGTTGAAAGGTTCCTATATCCCATTCAACCTTCTTAACCGATACTATGTCGGACGCGCGTTCCCAGTCTGCCCTTCTCTTGAAATTCTTGTTATTTAATAAGAATTTTCATTGTATCTCATTTCAGTTACATCCCAGGCAACATGCACACAGTTCAGAAGCCAACTTAGGAGTATTATTAATTGAATTCCTGGAATTATATGGTAGAAAATTCAATTACGTGAAGACTGGAATCCGAATAAAAGGAGGTGGCACTTACATATCGAAAGAAGAGGTAATACATTTAAGCTTAAAATCTATAGAATTTTACGCTTAGGGGCCATCCATAAACCACGTGGACAATTTTTCACCACTTTTTGACCCCCCCCCTCTCCTCCCTGCAGACAGCCTTGGAACTATGACGAAACCCCTCCCCCTCACCCCTACTCAGTCCACGTGGACTTTTGATATCACTGGTCAACAAAACATGACCTATGTGGGGTTGGAATGAGATATATCATTTCCATGGTAGTTTTCTGTGCTGAATCCAAATCTGACCTCCGTTTTTTTCCAGGATCTCAAGTTTTTGAGATTTTTTGAGTGAAAAATTTTTTCAAAAAATCACAAATCGTGTCGTAAAAGGGTGAAACTTTTTTTTTTTTCACGAAAAAAAGACATGATTTCGATGTATTTTTAACACAGAATCCATTGGTTTTTTTGTTTTTTCGTTGTCTCATATAGTTTCTGAGATAATTAAAAAAACTAGAAAAAAACACGAAAAAAATGGTTTTACAAAAATCCTTATATTTACCTGAATAAATTTTATTTTTGAGTCACTGTGGTCTCATTCTCTTCGTTTTTCAATGCAGAAAAAATTGAAAAAAATTTATAGTTCCAGCTGTAAAGGTTCGAAAAATACATGGCAGAGAACTTGTCTCTTTCTATAGAGTTGCCAATTTGACGGTTTACAAGTACTTAAGGCGAATCATAGCAAAGATATTAATACCTAGATGCGGCATAGGGATTAGTTTATGCACATACTTGTAGGTGGCGCGCAGGCAGAGTTTGTGCATAATGCATATATATATGCATATATATATGCTACTATTCCAGTTTTCGCCAGCACATACCTGTAGGGGGCCATCCATAAACCACGTGGACAGTTTTTCACCATTTTTTGACC
>CAJFCP010022970.1:0-12005 GCA_904066005.1 Synergus itoensis | reverse complement strand
ATTATGAATTGATGGGTTAAACTTACCTGATATTTTTTAAAGATAAATTTTAATGGAAATTCGAATTTCTGATTTTTTTTCAAGTGTCGCAGGCCTGTGTGCGAAGAACACATTACATGCTGTTCCCTCTTTTCAGATGTTAGGTGTAGAGGGACAACAGTGAAATTAAGCTTTCTTCTATTCAGACCATATACATTGATGGAGATATTGTTTAAATTTTCAAATTTAGGAATGTCATTCAGAGAAACAGGAAAGCTTATTCCGCTAAAATCTAACTGTGTTTCATACTGCTTATACTTAGATACACGATCAGGATGATTTCCCCAGTCTATGGGATATAACGCGGATAATACGGCCCATTTAAAACATTCATTGTCGGCGTTTGCAACATTAACACAAGCCTGTTTTCTCTTAATTTGTAGTGGTAGAGGGATATAGGAAGTAGCTCGCAAAGGGTTATATTTATTTACATTAATTTGCAGTTTTACAATAGAATGTAGTTTCCAATCGGAGTCGGTTTCTTCAAACTCTTCAACTTTCTTCAGGATTGGTTGTTTTAAATTATCGTTGAACCAATCATCTAGAAGAGTGGTAGGAAAAATTTCCTTCGTTTTCGCAATAAATGTTTTTAATTCTATATTTTCAACGTCATTGACGACTCTTCTATACTATACTTAGCACCAAGCTCGGCGTATACTTTTATCGCACCATACTTATTTAGTGTACGTCTAATGCGCTTTTCGAATAAAACGAAAGCGTCATCTAGAAACGCACTTATATCCTTATAAACTATATTTACAATTATGCCAGTTTGCAATCGGCATTTAAAGGCTGCATCAAAATCAGCCCATCTTACACGATCGGTAAGAGAATCACGCTCCTTTACACCTTTACCTCGTTTTAGTAATGCATTGAGGCGAGAACGTAGACATGTAATTTGTTCACATATACTTAACGATTTTTTAATACTAGGTGTCGTTAAACCTATTGTATTTAATACATTTTTAACAGTATTAGTTAGAGCATCGCACTTATTTATCCAGCGCTGAATATATTCCGATGTCTCTCCATATGTTGAAAGGGTTGATAGGAGGCGCAGACCTTCTTCAACTTGTGGGATGAACTTCTCACACTCATCAAGGAGGTTGAGTGGATCACCGGCCATTTTGGTAGATTTCTCTCTCTTGAGTATACTAAAGTTTAAGAAAAACTTTAGCTTATTTCTCCAATACCATGCATTACCAAAGCCAAACTACCATGCACTAAAAAGCAAAACTACAATGCACTAAAATGCAAAACTACCATGCACTAAAAGCCATGCACTAAAAGCAAAACTACCATGCACTTAAATATAGAATAGACACTTACCTTTCGTTGCAGATCGCTGATCTTCTTCTTCAGGATTGCTGATGAAGCATGCATCCAGCGATGCGACGGAATGGTCAGCTACCGATTTTGCACTCCTTTTATAGGAGGATATCCCCACTTCTTCTTCTTCAAAATTACCCCACCACTCGCAACGCATGTGCAACAATCTTTTTATACATATATAAAGCTTAACCACTAAATTAACCACGCATGCGCACAATATTTTTCATTACAATCTTAAACACTAACTTAACGACGCATGCGCAGAATTAAAATTAAAATTTTTAATGTATATTTGATTATTATTTATTATTATTCTTAATAATTAAAAATTAATAATGGCGACGGTGACAGCAATGACGGTAAAAGCGATGACGGTGGTAATGGCGGCGGCGCTGCCTTTCACCATCTCTGCTGCCAGGATCAGGCGTTGGAGATGCTGTTGAGCTGATGGTCGGTGATGGCGTCGGAGGAGGTGTTGGCGTCCGGGGCATCTCCGGCTCTGAAGATGGCGACCTCATCAGCATCTCTCGGGATGGCGACCTCATCATCATCTCTGGGGATGGCGACCTCGTCGGCATCTCTGGAGATGGTATTTCCACACTTTTTGTGAAGACTAAGTAGCAGTCCACACTTGGAGAAATCTTAATAAAAAAAATATATATTATTTATTTTTAAATATTATTATTATTATTATTATTATTATTATTATTATATTAATTATTAATAATAAAGCGTCAAGCAAGGAAAATACCATGCACTATAAAGCGTCAAGCAAGAAAAATACCATGCATTATAAAGCATTAAGCAAGCTATGTACCATGCACTAAAAGTTACCATGCACTACAATTAAGAAAACTTACCTTGAAGACGAACTCCATCGTTGGTGGATGAATGTGATGCTAGCCGACGAGGCACTCACTTATATAGCCCGTCAGACGTGTACGCCCCCGAGGCGTGGCTACTCCCACTGAGGGAGGGGTTATAGTAAAGGCGTTGAGGTAACGTAGATCGGTAAGTAGGGTAAGGTAGATCCCTGACATATCGACCGAGGTTAATCCCCTAACAGAAATCTGCATTACCAACTGAGGGTCATATACCGACCGAGCGTAATTTAGCATGGAACAGTGTAATAGATATTGTACCATTTGAATTTGTATTATTTGAATTTCCCATCGTTTGGTGTTACCACTACCAACCTCCTTGTAGTACTGACGCATGCGCAGATGGTTTCACATGCGTTTTCAAAAAGACCGCCATTTTCTATTGCTGCGCACATGTCTACTGCGCAGCTTGAATTTCCCCTTCAAATAACCTGCGTCATCCAAAAAAAGTTCAAAGGTTCTGACTGAGGTAGGTAAGGAAGATCGGTATGCAGGTTAAGGTAGATTCCTGACATATCGACCGAGTTTAATCCCCTAGCAGAAATCTGCTTTACCGACTGAGGGTAATAGGCCGACCGGGGGTAATTTAGCATGGAACAGAACCTTGCTCGACGGATAAGTGGCCCCGTACTCTCATAGCTATACTACTATCAAATACTGTTGAAATGAGACATTTTTAATATTCACGCACAAATGTCTAATAATATTTTAATTTTAATTTTTCATAACTTTTATTGTAGAATTTAAAATCTTTAGCCAATCTTCAGATTTCATGAAAATCAGAAGTTTATAAAATTGTAATGCGTGTATGAAACATTGTATTGTAAAAATTTTTGATTAATTATAACTTTTTTCATTATGAAAGCTGATAATGAATTTGCGACGAATTTGTCACGAAAATGTGAGAATTATTTAAAGATGCTTTGTCAAAAAGTTTTTTTTTAAGAATATTTATAATATTTATTTTATCAATGCAATCAATATCTAGTTGTGAATATGATCTCGGGTGTTCTATTTAACTATATTTATATTTTTTTTAGCACTTTGCTTCCACATTATGATGAAGTTGCAAATGCAAACGATTTTCTTAAATATTAAAAAATATATAGGTTTAATTTTTTTTTTTTCTCGAAGCAAAGAATATTTCGATGTCATCATACATATTTTTAAATAAAATGTATAAATATTAGATAACTTGATTTTTCACGATGCAAAAAACCTTTTACTTTCTTACATTAGTTTTGAATTTTGCTTATTTGATGACTTGTATATGAAAATGAATATTTTGAAAATTACAAATAATCATAATTTCCTTCATATTCAATTAAATGCATTAATCCTACATGTTAATCGATTCGCCTCGACGCTAGGAATCTTTCCCATGTAAAAATATTCTACATAATTTATATATAAAAATGATTGTACAAAAATTAGACATGCTGAAATGATTTATCATACCAAGGAAATTGATTTGAGAGTATATAATATTGATAGAATAATTTTTATGCAAAAATTAAATGCTCATTTTTACACGGGTTCTTTCCTCCAAACAAGCTTTTCATTTTGATTATTTGAGAACTTATAGACGAAACATCAATTTTACAAAAATTATGAAGGGGGATAAAAGTGGATAAAAGTTTTAAAATTCTGTATTTTGAAAAATCCTTGGGCATGTTTTCAGATATCAGTTGTTCAAATAATCCCTACAAATTTCATTAATTTATCTACAACTTTTTTTAAGTTATAGTGGTGAAAAGAAAACAGCGATATCCGTATACATACACACACATTACACATACATCCGGAAAATTGATTAGAATGTTATATTAGATATTTATAATCTGAGGAAAATTTAATTAAACCATTTTAAAAATATTTGAAAATGTAATATCTACAAAGCTTCCAATAAGAGAAAGAAAAACATAATTAATGTAAAAATAAATAATTTTAATAATACTAAGGCAGATATTGATTAAAAATATTTCTGTGGAAAAGCTATTTGCTATTGTAAATTTGAATGGGAGGTCAATAGAGATACCCATTTTTAATGGTCATTTTGAGACCTTCGAACGAGCCGAACGGTTGATATACCTGTAGGGTCGAAATGTACCTGTGGAATAGATGAGCATAGACCGGATAAACATAAACCTGAAATTAGAGAAAGAAGGTGACCGTTAAATATTTAGATCTACACGGAGAGAAAACTTGAGGGTTTAACGCAAGAGAGTTCGAGGTATTAACGCAGGGACTATGTATCAGGCGCATATCGCAGGCGTCTGTTGCTTTATTTCCTAAGATTTCATGAGTTTTAAGCAAGACATGCGCTATTGCCCTAAATGCACGAACGCTTTTGCGAAGATTCCACGAGTTAGTGGGTTAATAGCAAGAGCCACTGTGCTCTAATTCCATGAACAGCCGAGCGAAATTTCCAAGAGCCTCACGGACTTTCTCGGTGAATCTCCTTGCGATTACGACTCCTGCGTGCGTGTGCGTGCGTCCCTACAGCTTTGTGTCAGCATGGGCAGGAGGCGTGGCCTACAGGCAAATCGCAAGAGACTCACCGAAAAAGTCCGTGGAGGCTCTTGGAAAATTCGCTCGGCTAAGTTCACGGTATTAGAGCACAACAGCGCTTGCTATTAACCCAAGTAACTCTTGGCATTTTTGCATGTGAGCTATGCTTATTTTCCGTGGGATTGCATCGTGCGATTAATAGAAGTATCCATGCATATGTTCCAAGAGATAATGCTTGCTATTAAAGCATGACACGTGTTCACGCGCTAATGCCTAGATTTTTCTCTCCGTGTAGACAGTTTCTTAAATAGAGCAATAAAGGGCTTAGGACAAAACGTGCTGTGTCAGAGTATTTGAAAGTTTGAATAGTTACAAATAGCTCAGAGTCTTATAACAGATTTCTTCATAAATTGAGAAATCCCAGAAAATATGGTGTGGAAGAAATAGTATTACAAGAGAGAATCTTAAATAATTTGCATTAAATTATTATTATTTTCAATCTACTTTGATCTATGAAAAAACAGAATTTTATATTTGTTAATATAATTATATCTATTTTTGTTAATATCTACCATATCAATAAATATTTCTATATTAACATATTATCCATGGTTTGATTTATATTTATATCTTTTGGAGGGACAATTATGCAATAAGTAAGCGTTATATAATAAAAAATCTTCATGTTGAAAACTTACCAAAATGGTTTTTAGATATTTCCAGGAATTTACACATGTAGATATATATGTCTACATAATAAAAAACTACAGTTTTTTACACATAGATATATATATTTTATGAGGGTGTTGGAAACCAATTTTTACATACTTGCAATTTTGGGTTCTTCGATTTCTTTTTAGTCGTAAAATAAAGCTTGACTTTTTTACTATGAAGTGCTAGTAATACGAGAAAACGGAATTTTTTATTTACAAATATTTGACTACAAAAATTTGTCAAAAAGCTTATTAATGACAATAACAATAGTGGAAAGTTATCGAGGTTTATTAAAAAAGTTCAAAAGCTAGTTTTTAGCATATGGTTACGTTCAATAACACAAGTTTTACCTTTATGAATAGCCAAAAATTGCATTTGATAATTAATTTTGATTAAACAATTATCAATTGTTATTGATTGATAGCAAAGAGTCATTGGTAAATAAAAAGCTGCAAATAGATACATTATAGAAATGCATTTTTTTTCTCAAAAAATGCCTAAAATTATAAAAATTTGTTCATATAATTGTTGTTAACAATTCAAATTTCTGAGTGTCATATAGGCTCCCTAATGGTTTAACAATTAGTCATTTACATTTCATTACGTTGAAAAAACAAAGTTTCTACCTCTAAAAATAGCCAAACAGTGCATTTGTTAATAAAATTTGTTTAAACAATCATCAATTATTATTGAATGACTAAATCAGATAAGTGAGTGACATTTTCCTATAATTTTCAGTATAAAAAACTTTATTTATTTCCTCATAAATACCTGATATGGCCAATTCTTTATAAAATTTGTAGCAAATATAAAAATTTGAAAATATGAATAAGAGATAATAATATGGTGTTAATCATACAGTGATGTTAAAGACGAATGTGATGTTAATTTCGTTTATTAGCGTATGTGATACTCTACCGTAAGAGCAGTTTAGTTTACACAGTTTTTTTCACTTTTAATTTTTCAAAATATAATACTGCCGAGACATCCGTGTTAATTTTCTTTATGTTGTGGCACTATTATTTTTTTGAAATATTAAAAATTTGGTTATAAACAAATTTTATGAACAAAATGATAAATAGTTTTATTATCGGCAATAAAATTTTTCTTTTTACTAAAAGTACTTCGTACTAATGCAGGAATAACATTTCATCACAGAAATAATTAAAAAGACACCAATAATCATTGTTATAAACAATAACAATGGCGAAATATATAAGTTTAAGATTTTATCAAATTAGAATTTCTTTCAATTGCCAGAAGTACTTCAGAATAATAATAATTATTATATAAATCTTTAATAATATTTAGTAAAACATTACAATTAAAATTAAAAAAAAAATAAAAAATTTTAGCTCTTTAGCGTAGAAAAAAATTGTGTTTCATTGGAAATGTTTTAAAATTTTAAACGATCATAAAAATATTTGAAAAGTTAACAATAACCATTGTTATAAACAATTTTTATGATAAAATATTGAAATTTAAGGTTTTATATTTAAATTTTTTTGATTGACAGAATGTAAATAATATATCTTTGATAATATTTGATAAAATGTAACAATCTGAATGCTTATTAAAAATTCACTTTTAGCAAAAAGAAAAATTTTATTACCAATAATAAAAATATTTATGAATTAGTTCTTAAAATTTGTTTATAACTATTAAATGGAAGAATAGACAATGTGTTTGTATTCCGTGAATCCCCAAACATTCATTTAAAGCAATATAAAGTTTACGTACGTAGTTAAAAAAGCGTAAAAAATTTGTATGTAAAAAGTTTCAGTTTTTCCATGATTTGAGATAAAATATTATTGGTAAAAAACTAGAAGAGACAAAAGTTTGGACCGAGAAGCTCTTCAGAATTTAATGCACTTCAATTTAAAAAATAATAATAATAAGACCAAAATTGAAGGCTCTCAACATTTTTGAACGAAAAAAGATCATTACCTCCCACTGTGGGCAGCCTCAAGTAAAATGAAAAAAATCGATTTTTTGTATTCCATAAAATCGTGGCTAATAGTGTAAAATTGTTGTAAGACCACTAGCTCACTTTTGATATGGTTTCGTTGAGAAAAGACTCACTCGCTACATTTTAGAGAGACAACCTGTTGCAAAAATTTAAGAAAAATATTGGTAAAATTTCTAAAAAAATTCGCTTAGTAAATATTCTCGAACGATTTTTGAAGATCAGTATGGTTAATGTTTTACAAATTCGATGAAGCTTCACGTGTATAATGGTTTTTTAAATATTGCATCAGACGCAAATTTTTTTGCTCATATATTAAAAGTAGTGTCATTCGGGTGGTTTCAGTCACCAAATTTTTCTCGTGTTTTGCATTCAGATGAATATTTATTGATTAGAAATTATAGAAAAGTGTGTTTTGGAATGCATGTTAAGTTTTTTTTTTTGTAATTTCTTTAAAAGACTTTTTCTCTACAGAGTTTCTATCCCCCCAATTTGATTCGAAATCCGAAAAAAGAAATTTTATTATTATTTTTTTTTTATTTTGACTTGAATTTTTCCATATAAATTGCATGGGAAAAATCACTTTTTTGAGTTTTTGGAATAATTTATCAAAATTTGTTAATTAATTTTTAATGATTTAAACAAATTCCATTTTTTTAAATAATTTTTTATCGAAAGTTCTCTTTTCATTAAAAATTATTACCATTAATTTAATTGAAAAAAATTTTTTTTTCCAAAAATTCAAATTACTTGCAGTTTGTTATCGTTAGTATCATTAGATGATGTAATTTTATTTTCAACTATTTTATAATTGTATAAGCAATAAATTATTATTTATTTTCAACTAATTATCATGTAACCTTCATTATTTAAGAAACTGTAATTTGTGTTAACAAATTTAATTTGCTTAAACGATGCTAATTGGTTTAAACAATTCTTTTTCCAGGTATTATATTAAATCAGGTTTTATATAATCTGACTGGCACTTTGTTATTTTATCGGGGCTTACAATAAAATTAGCAGAAATATTTCCACTAAAGATATTAGTACTAATATCTTTGTTTCCTCCTTTGTATAATTTTATAACTGTCATCCTCGTTTGCAAACGCGGAGAGAAAAAAATTTGAAAATATAATATTTGAAAATAAATTTATGTCACGTAACGATAAAAAAATTAGAAGTCCTTGAATTTTTTTGAAAAAAACTTTTTTTCAACGAATAGTATTTGTTTAAATAATTAAAAGTTAGTTAACTAATGTTTATAACAATTTAAGTAGACCAACAGGAATAAATTTTGTTAAAAGAATAAATTTTGATAAAAATTTTTTAAACAAATGGATTTTTTTAGAAAGTTTAAAAATAATTAATTAATATTAATAAATATTCTAATAAATTAATTGCAATAATCTTTAATAAAAAAAAGAATTTTCCAAAATAAATTATTTAAACAAATTTAACTTTTTAAATAATTGGAAATTAATTAACCATTTTTAATCAATATGCAATTAGACCATTAGTAATAATTTTCTAAAGGCAAACGTATTTTCGAAAAAAAAATTATGGAATAATAAATAAATAATAAATAATAATTATAATAATAAATAATATAATTATAAATAATAATAAATAATATTAATTATTATAATTAACAAATGGAATTTGTTTCAGTAGTTGAACATTAATTAACCAATGTTGATAAATATTAATATACCACTTAGCTTTGCAACGGTATATCAACTTTTTTAAAATCTTCATCCAATGAGATTTTCTAGCCAAAAAACAAAACATGGCTCAAATCACCCAATTCTTCTCTGTATATATATTATGAACCCTGTAGAAGCAGGCATGAGTCGTACGATCATACCTCATAAAATATGGCAACACCACATGAGGTGAGTACGCATGGAGACTTTCACACTTTCATATATACAGGTGAGGTGACAAGTACCTGTGTATATCTACAAAATATATGAAATTTGAAAATTGAAAATCTTTACCCCTCTTTTGAGAAATGTGTTCAGAAAATCCCCCTCAACATATATGCAAAGAAATTAAATATATTATCACAGAAAATGGTGGAGGCGAGAAAGTACGGCGTACTACACGGAGGTGACAGCGTACAGCCTACACACACACACACACACACACACACACACACACACATATTAACAATTTTAAGAAATCGGAATTTTATAAATATCAAAAATGTGAAAATTACAACATGTCAATAACAAAAATCAAATGAAATAATTAAGGGAAGGTCTCAAAATTTACAATGAAAAAGCGGAATTTCTATTATAGTATATGAACGGTCTCAAATATTACAAAAATGGGTTTTGGTCAGATAAAATTAAGGGAGGGTCTCAAATATTACACAAATGAAAGGGAGAAACATTTTAAATAGGATATAAACTGCATGATAATATTTTAGGCATTCGGCACTCTGGATTACAAATAAATTAAGCGTACATGTCAAATAAATCAATATAAAATCACAAGATAAATCCAACAAAATTCAAAAATAAATATAAAACAACAATGTTCAATAGAATATTGCATGATATGATTTAGCCAAGGAGTGTACATGTAAAAGAAGCAAAAATTGTAAAACTAGCTGTCAAGTTGTATCAACTTTTGTGCTCATTCAATGAGCACTTTGCTTCCTGTAAGCAAATATAATTTGCTTCCTCATAGAGGAAGCATTAAGTATTTAATTTTCTTTACATCAGCATTAAATTTTGATTATTTGAGAAGTTATATTCGAAAAATTAATTTTCGAAAATTACAATAAAGCATAACTTTCTTATTTTTCAATGAAATGAATTAATCTTATAGGTCAATCGATTCATCTCGATGAAAGGAGTCTTCATTTTCCTTACATCAACTTTAAATTTTGAATATTTGAGAAGTTATAGTGAAAAAATGAATTTTTCGAAAATTATGAAAGTACACGAAACTTGTAAAATTTGATATTTTGGTAAACCATTGTAAAAAAATTCAACTTGGTAAATAGTGGAATAAATATGCCAAATTTCATCAATTTATCTATACGCGTTCTAAAGATATTGCAGGATCGTTAAAAGCGTGACATACATACACACACACATACACACACACATACATACATACATCCGGACAATTTTTCAGGACATCATATTAGATATATTCCACTTAAAATAAGTTGACAAAAACCTTTTTTTAGAAACTGGATTTTTGTCACCACTACAAAGCTTCCTCTATGAGGAAGCAAAAATAAGAAAGATAAAATTGGAGCAAATAATATAATTCTTGGCCAAATCATTAAAATTGATTCATATCTTTAAGTAAATTTGATTTTGAAGAAGAGAAAGATTATATACTGTTGATTTACACTTTAGCAAAAGAAAACTGTTGAGAGCTTCGTGCTGTCACGTTGGCGTAGAAATCAAATAAAAAGAGATAGAGTCAAGTTCGCTCAGAAGCTCGCTAACTTGGAAGGAATTAGGAATTACAAAATTGGGGGAAAGGGCTGATGCGCAAAGGCCTAATTTCCGTAACTTCATATGGTCAAGAGAAAGATAGCTGATGAGGTCCGCTTCTGATTCGTTCATTCGATGTCCTTTCTCATTCTTCATTATTTCTTATCGGGCGTCGTTGAGATAGAGAGATCCCAAATTCCTTCACACGAGAGGGAATGAGATGAAAGAACCTCCTATGCTTTTCAGGTATTAGATAGAGACCAAGGAACCCTTGCTTCAAACTCATGTGAAAATTGGATCCTTCGATGCTCCAGATAACAGAAGAGAAAGAAACAAATGGGGAATAAGATAATTAGGCGAAATTACCTATTCTCTCATAGAATTCCTAGGTAATCGCCTCGGTCAATCCATGCCAGGGATGTGTCTAGATTTAAGGAAGACCAACACCAATCCATCTGTCCACTACTGACAGAATTGACAGTTCTTGTCTTGGACGTTAAGAGGGATGGTGATAAGAGATATGTCGACGTAAAGACCCAAGAAATGGTGGCGTTTGTGAAGAACTCTTGAAGGTGGTATGGTGTTGTGGAGAATGAAACTGAATCAGTTGGTAGTGTAGGTGGATGCAGCTTCTATAATCTCTTACTCAGGACCGCAAAGTTCAGAAATGTACATGATAAAATAAAAAAAATGAGTCAGCCCTAAATAAAAAGTCTTAAACACTAAAATAAATGAAATAAAATAAAATATAGCAAGCTCATAAGAAATTAAAATTAAATAGAAAAATGGATAACAAATAGGAGTGCCGAATTTGCTCTTAGTGAGAGCACAGAAGTTCTCATAAAAAATATATTTACATTCAAAGTTTTTGTGACGTATAAAATCTACAACGTCACAGTATGAATATACACTGAAACATTTATATGCATCCACTATCTGTAACCATTTCTGAATTTGAATTAAAAAAATCTTTCAGCAAATCTAGTGTTTACCTTTTTCTTCTTCATCCTCGTATTTATAATTTAAACTCGGGTACTTAGGTACAATAATCATATTTTAGAATTTTATAATAATCCATCGTATAATAGCTCTAAGTTCTCTCTC
>CAJFCP010022968.1:16654-38881 GCA_904066005.1 Synergus itoensis | reverse complement strand
CGAGAGAACCGGAAGGAAGCGTCGCAGGAGATCTCACTCGTTGCTTCGTCACTTAGTCACATGACTTGGATGACTGCTGTGATTGGTTGGAATCAAGTGAATTTCCATGATGGTGGCTGACTGATTTCCGCCCACCTGTCAATGAACTTCCGCTTTCATCTTCGTTCTTCACTGTCATTCTGGTGGTTTTGGAGGCAAGAGGCCTTGTAATTGTCGTGCGATTGAATTTAAAGAGAAGCCAATGTGGCAGACCATTTTGTGGTCATAAGGAACTATAATAACTGTACTCATTTCCGACGATGGCCGAGGTAACGATTTGATTCTGCTCTGGCAAGTGTAGCAAAGTAGAATTGGTAATTTTTATTGTATGACTTTTGGAGCTGTTTTGCCATGCTTCGCTATTTTCTTTAATCTTTTTTGGTACTTTTCCATTACGCTATCTATTGTATTTTCTCGGGAGTGCTCATTAACGTGTAATATTGGTAACTGTTCTACTTCCAATGATGGATTTTGATTTCGATTTTACAAATTAATTTCAGTGATTTAAAGCGACATTTAGCATGGTTGTAACACAGTGTCGAGTGCCTGCCAGATGTTCATATTCAATTAAATTATATTTCGCGTATGTTTCACTTTGAATATCTAATTATTTGATTTCAAATACATTTTCGCATTAAACTCAGTTTCGTTGTAACGATATCTGGTAAGGTTGTAGCGTTA
This sequence comes from Synergus itoensis, assembly GCA_904066005.1. NCBI lineage: Eukaryota > Metazoa > Arthropoda > Insecta > Hymenoptera > Cynipidae > Synergus > Synergus itoensis. Next base: position 38,161 of record CAJFCP010022968.1, on the reverse strand, counting down.
CATAACGTGTCTACCAGATACTCGTCTGCCATTTAAGAATTGGATCTTCAATTGAATTCTCCATTTAAATTTGTTAAACGAGTATTACAAACTAGATTTCAGTTGCATTGTATTACAAACTAATCATTTTCTTTCGAGTTTTAGTTACGTAATGACGTAACTACGTAAATTACTATGTCGCGTGATTCTGATTATGTAACACATTTTTGATTTCTGAATGCTTTCTCTTTTGTCAAATACATCAAATTGTTTCTTATGTAAATTTGGTCTCAATTCCTTCCGCTGTGCTATTTAAGACCCATGACCTTGAGACGTGAGCTAGTTGTTCTATTTTTAGGTGATTTTCAAATGGAAAAATAGGATTTGGGATCCATCGTTATTTATTACGATAAATAACTGGCGCCTTAGAAATTTGGATTCCCACAAAATCGTTTAATTTAAATTATCGTGACGTAGTTTTGTGATCAGAGACCAGATCACGTTACAATTTGGCGCCCAACGTGGGGCGCTGAGACAGTTAAGCTAAAAGATATTTGATGATATTTCTCGGACAGCGGAATTAATTTCGAGAAACAATTTTGTTGGATTTATATATTTATGATTTTTTGATGAACACTCCGGAATCATACTTTTGAAAGAGAGTCATGACATTTTTCCGAATTTGTTGCATCGGTTGAACGGTTGCTTTAAGCGTTCTGAAAATTTCTTTTGACATGTCATTGTAATTGTTCTGTGTGTCTTGTGATCTTTCACCCCGTTTACACGATTTTTTGCCACCACATTTCTTTTCGTATGTGTGCATGAGACCTATTGTCTTTATTATCGTGTGTAAATAAATTTTGAGTTTGAAACAGGGCCGTAGGGGGACCATCATTTTAGAATTTAATTCTTTTTTTTGAATCCCTATAATTGTGACGTTCGAAATTATTTTCTTTAGTTATACCGATGCAGAAAGGGGAAAGGGTTAAAGAACAGGAATTCAGTTTCGAGTGACAAAAATAGAATTGTTCACTTTTTTGAATTTCGAGTGGATTTTCGTAGGCTTTCGGAATTCCTTTGATCTATTGAGTCTTCAATTTACAATTTGAGTTACAGTTAGTATTTCGGGATTCAGTTTTGATTTTATGGTTCTGAATTTTGAATGCTAATTCTGAATTTGATGATTCTTTTTGATAATTTAGATTAGTGATCGATTTGCAATACTCGAAATTGGAATTTTGGGAATTTACGAAGAATTTTTCAACAGATTTCTAAGGACTCATAAATTCTTCCACATTTTTTTTTTGAACTTTAAGGTTCAATAGCATTTAACGAAAATAAATATTTTCGGTAATCATTTTCGAATAATTCGGAAATAGAATTTTAAAAATTTATTCCATAATTAGGAATAAATAAAGTTTAACATTTAGTGTTGCAGGAATTTCGAGCAGATTTTTAGATTCCTTGGAATTTACCTCCGATCGTTGTTGTTTCCTCTGGATTTTTAGGGACATTTTGAGCAGATTTTCAGGTTCCTCGGAATTTTCCTTACATTTCCATGAAAATTGTTTTTGAAGATTTCAGACAGATGATACAAGGCCTCTGAAATTCTTCACATATACTAGACTTATTTAAAATAAGTTATTTAAAAATTATTTTCGAAAAACTCGAAAATAAATTAAGAAAATTTATTCCATAATTCGGGATAAATAATAACAGATACTGACTATAGGATTTCGGAAATCTTGAGCAGGTTTTTGAGTTCCTAGAGATTTTCCTTGCGAATTTCCTTTTCTTTCTTAAGATTTTAGAGGTACTATAATGGCGTTTATTGCAAGAGTTGCGGATTTTAGGTCATTTACAGAATTGAAGGAAACGATTTCGGAATTGGACAATGCGAAAATTATCGAAGCAATGAAATATTTGTCTCTTGACACCAGTGGCACTAGGAAGGTTAAATGCTCTAGATTACGCAAAGGAATCAAACTACACAAAGGATGGACTTCAAGAGAATCGGACGTTACTACCATGACTTCCACAACTTCTGTTAATACAGATATAGAAGGCGAAGTTGAAGACTTGCATTTAGATGAAGCAACCGCTGCATTTACTACAACCGTCGATCCTTTCGTTAATCCAATTACGGTCAGTGTGGAGACTCATGTCACCACTGACACGATCACGACTTCCGCAAATATAGCGATCTGTAATGCGAATGGTACAGTTGCCGGCTTGACAGTAGGAACTAATACCATCAGTACTGTGTCAACACCACGTTTGCAACCAACAATGCTTCCGCATTATGCCGCCAATCCCGAATTATGTTTGACTATTAATTATGCGAACTTCCACGGTCTTCCAGATCCATTTGCACCTCGAAATACCGCGTCGAATGTTTTTCCTAGAACTAACAGAAGCTCTTTAGGTCCCGATTTTAAATTTCAGGACCCATTGCGTATGGAACCTTTTGAAAGGCCTAGAAGAGTACAAATTAGTACCATCGCTGACAAGGGGAGTTAGGTTGGTGTCCGACGCCGATTTTTTTTTAACTTTGCAGGTGAAAAGAGGATCCCAGACTATATAGTTTAAGATTTTGAACTTTGTTGCTGCAAATATCTTGTTTTGATATTATATTCTATTATGGATCATCAGTATTATTCGAAACAACCCCTAAATTATGTGTCATACACCCCTTTAATATTGTCAATAAATAAAAAATATATTTATTAATATAAAATTTTTGTACGAAAAATCTCTGATACTTCTATTCTTTTGAGGTCTGATATTAATTTGCATATTAGGAATAACATTATAAAATTACAGTCTCTCACACATAATCAATTGTCTTCACCTAGATTTATTGACGTATTCAAATATTCTTGGTATAAAAGCGGATATATAGAAAATAGACCTCCACGTTTTGACAACCCTGTAGACTTTTGTTTCCACAAAGATATGGAACCTTCTTGTGATATTTGCGGTGATGTTGCAGTAGTAACATGTGCATGGTGCAAGGAGAAGTTGTGCCTAAAACACTTTTTCGAAGAATATCACTTCTGTGAAAACTTTGTGCCTTAAAAATCGATTGTTATTGTTTCTTTTCATCTAATCTTTCATTATTTAAAAAAGGTTTAGATTAAAATTAGAATTAGAATTAGATTACAATTTTATGGGCCGTCCTTAAAATTATGAAATTAAAACACACTCATCATATCACACATTTATTTCTTATTTCGTAGAAGATATATTGTAAGTCGAAAGCCTGGAGCAATAAGGTTTACGAAAGGGTATGTGTATGTATGTGCAAATTTCAATGTAAATATGTATGTGCCTGAAACTAAATAAAAATTCTATAAACAGTTATGTTATATCTATCATCATTAAAATCGCCTGCTAAACAAAACATAAAAAGTTTTTGAGTGGTAGTTTTTACATAACAAGGTTTTATTAATGTAAGAACAAGTACCATCGTTAACAAAAAATTAGTTATGTTATAATATTATTGATTGTCCAACCCAAATATGTATTATATTTTAATCCATTACTTACAGAAATGTTATATTAATAAATATATTTTTTATTTATTGACAATATTAAAGGGGTGTATGACACATAATTTAGGGGTTGTTTCGAATAATACTGATGATCCATAATAGAATATAATATCAAAACAAGATATTTGCAGCAACAAAGGCCAAAATCTTAAACTATATATGTCGTATGGCGAAGCATTCTAGGGGTAGATTTTTGAATTATGATATTCTAGAGGGTAATTTTTTTTGCAACTCAAGCTAGTATTGTAAAACAGAATCAATTAGAACAATTTTGTGTAAAACAAGAAAGAATATACAATGATACCTCTTAAATCAGTAAAAGAGTCAAAAATATAGAAGGGGTGATTTCAACCCCTAAATATGAATGATTGCCCATAAAATTATTTTTTTTTTAAATAGTTTGGGATCCTCTTTTCACCTGCAAAGTTACAAAAAAATCGGCGTCGGATATCAACCTATCTCCCCTTTTGAGTCAAATGCCGAATCACATCACGATACGAACACTCGGAATAGGGTTAAGGACAGAAGTTCATTAGGGGCGATGCCCAAGGATGTATTTAAGATGGAGCCTAAATCGAAGCTTAGTCACGTCAATGACTCTGATTCCGGATTTACAGACAGATACTATCAAATCAGGAACGCGAGTTTGAATTGTTCACGTGCCGAGCCGACTAAAACACCTGACTCTAGGAAAAACAGAAGGAGTAGTCCGATATTAAATCGAACTTGCCGCTCTAATTCTTCTGATGAGGAACCTCCAGTGAACCATAACTGCTCTCTTAATTCAAGTGGTCGAAATCGTCGTAGCCACAAAAATCTAGCACAAACGATACTCAGCTGGAAACTAACCTTCAGTGGCGAGAATGAGATTGCTGCAGATACATTACTAACAAAGATAGAAGATCTCTGCAAGCTGACACTAATTTCTGACAAAGAGTTGTTGTTGGCTATGACAGTTTTGCTTCACAGGCTGGCCTTCCGCTGGTTCAAAGTCCACGAACGCGAATTTACCACAGGAAGGAATTCAGACATCGCTTTGGTGATGATGACTTTGACAGACGTGTTCGAGAACAGATTCAGGCAAGGACTCAAGAAAAGGACGAGTATCGACGACTATTTAACCAACGTACAGGGTCTGATTTGTCTTTTGAACGATGAAGTTCCGATAGTAGAGCAATTGGATTGGGCCCATAGAGGACTCAAAGCAAAGTATCACCAGATGATAAGCCGCTCTGATTTCAGATCATTACGGGAGTTATCACGCTTGGGTAGAACTCTGGAGAAACAGTGGAACGTGTACATGAAGGAGTACAAACCATCACCACCTCCCGAGAGTTCCTTCTTGCGTGAATACGCTTATCAGCCGAAACCCGAGAAAAGTCATAAAGAGTCTAAAAAGATTGTAACGATCTGTTTTTCTTGGGCGTCCCTGTCAAGGGCGCCTTGTGACGGATTGATTATCTTAGCGGACGCTTCAGTCTAGCCAGGGTCAGGTTTTAAAGATAATCAAAAAGCAGATTAATCAATTTTTACAAAATTAAACAAGTGTTTATTCTCCTATAAGAATACAATTCTAAATTAAAGCTAAATTAGTATGAACGATAAATTGATTATTGATGAAGATGTGTTGTGTAAACGTAATATTTAATAAAAATACAATCTAGAATTTACGTGTTGAATATAAAACAAGAGTATTGAATTTAACTTAATGCGGTGAATTTCAAATACAATTTGTTATGTAATTTACGTGTGATTCTACTGGATTTAAACGGTGTGCGAAGTACGCATATGAGAGAGAGAGCGAGTGACGTTTTGAGAGTGTAGTGGAATAAAATGAGAGTGTAGTGGAATAAAATCATTCTTCCATCAAACGACGTTTGCAAAAACGATTTCAGATCCGCACGCTTGGAATAATAAGCAAGAGAATCACTGTCTTCGATGTTGTTATTACATTTCGAACAAATTAATTGTATACAGAACAGGTCTTGCATGTTTTCTTCGACGATGACAGTAGAATTATCCTCATTATTCATAATTATATAAAGATCGTCTAAAAATAAACAACAATATGTTTATTATTCTAAATTATTTAGTGGCCTTAGCAAATTCAGTTGAGGCGCCACGTAACCTTTATTTGTAAATTTTCTAGTATTAATTAACTAATACTCTTTTAAAAATAAGTAAAGTTTATAATACATACATAATATTTCTTGTCATCTTGTTCACATTACACAAACATTTAACAATGTATTATTTATTCACACACACATTTTCACTCTCTCTTCCATTCACCCGTTACACACACACTAGTTTTACGTAGATTTGTATTTTATAGAAGGAATAACCATTTATATTTTTGTTATTAAAAATTCAGATCTGTTTCAATCGTCTTTAAAACACCCAACCCTGACAAGTCTGAAGCGTCCAGAGTAACGATAAATACACTGATTTACCGATTCACGGCACCTTTCGGGGGTAGGCTGCCTAAAATCGAGCACTGAACACTTAGGACCGTATATATGTAGACTCTGAACCCGTGCTCATAGATTCACTAATTTCTATACTACGCAAGCTACGCAGTACGGTACCGGCACTGACTGTTCGAGGTCACTTCGAGCGCGGCATTTCAGTGTTGACTCTCAAAGGACGCTCAGGGGGGACGCAGAATCAGCCAAGCGTGAAAAGTGCCGTTTATCGGAGTGCCCTTAATTGGTAGATGAGTGTAAGTGGGGAAAACAGATCGTTACAAGGTTTTTTGAAAATTTTATAGCTGATCCAAATTTGAGCCGAATTTCTTGGGGTTTTAAAAAAACATGAATTTTTAGAGAAGTCGTTGATGAAGCGAAAAACTCCATTCAATCAATCAAAATGGCCAAACTTACAAATAGTTTTTGCTTATTAATTTGCCATTGATAAAGTCCGGGTTATCCGTAGAAAAAAAATTAGTGGTCCACATTCATGACACTTCCTCTATACTTTAAGGAATTTTGTGGTATTGTCTTATAATCACGTTATCCCTTAATTTCAGTTGTTTTAGTTGTGTTGGGGCGAAAATTACGTGAGAAAATTGAAATATGTTAAACGAGTTTCTTACTTTTTTATTTGCAGTATTCTTGCATATATGTTTACAAAAAAGTAACTTCAAATTAAGATAAGTAATTGTACGGACAGTATTGTAAGAAGATACTAGTTAGTCTACCTACTGTAAATATATTTTGAGTTTAATTTCTGATGCAGAAAGAAGGTAGTTTATAATTAATTACATTCTTTAACTAAATTGTATAATATTGTCATTAAGTTATCCGTTCTCTTTTCTGTTTATCAATTCTTTACCACATGTATGTGATTTATGGAGAATTTCTCTTCTCACAGATTTCCTCGTTTTGCCTGCTCCAATTCTATTGCTTCAAACAATGCTTGAAAATTCCCAGCACCGAATCCCTGTAACAAAAAACAAACTTTAAATTCACATTCAAACTGCATACAAAAATTTAAAATATCCACTTATGCAAATTTAAGAGAAAACTCCAAGTTTGTGCTCGAAAATAGACAAAACGAAGTACGCACTTTATTAGGGAATTGCCCTCTTTGTGGCTACGATATTGTACAACCGAATGAAGATCTGTTGAAATCATAAGAAAGATTGAATGGATACATGGATTTTTACAGATTTTTACATGGCGGTGGTGGGCGTAGTTCGCTTATCGGGTGCGGCTTGTGGTCGCGAGAGTTACGCGGCCGACAAAAGATATTGGTGTAAGAGTGCTTTAAAGATAGTCTGTCTCTTTCTATCCCGTACTATCCCTTGACTGCTGGCGCCATACCGTCGTCACGGTAGGCCCTAAAAATGCGGTAAACATGAGGCCTTCTTCCACCACCGGAATTTCGTTTTGTTTCAAGACCTGTATATAAGACTCGCGTGAACTGTTGACACTGTGTTATTAAGTCTCGAAAAATATAATTTTCTTTACTTCTTTGGTACCGAAAGGAATATTATGTTCGTATCTTTATGTTTTTATATGTTTTAAAAAATTCATTATCCTCTATTAAATTTATTATTAAACTTTATTGATCTGTTAGGATCCCCTGTAACTATATTCATTTTAACCCTAGAATTTCACATACAGTTTTTTATCCTTACTTATCCACATTTGATCTAAAGGACAGGATGATTTTATTTGCTTATAATTTTTGAACAAATCAACATTTTTGGGCTGAAAATGAGCGTATTCGATACGCCAGTTCTCATACAATAAGAGTATGTTAAAGACCAATCCAAAAGATTCTTTATTAAAAAGATCAGTCCGTCCCCCAGACCCGTGTATACCCTTCTATGGTTAAGATTGTTAAGATATAAATAACGCGTCGGTCCCCAGACCGAAAAAGGATTACTAGGGTTAGAAAAATTAAAATCTGCCGTAACTAGAGCTTTTCAAAATTAGGAACTTTTTCAGCTCTAGGATTAAGTAGATTTAGTGGTGTAAGATAGGAGAAATTACAATATAGAAACATATTACACTGGTAAACAAAATATGACCTATGTGGGGTTGGAATGAGATATATAATTTCCATGGTAGCTTTGTTAAGTCTTAGAATTAATTAGTTATTTTATCCTAAACTAAATTATCCTTCTCTATTCGTTATGGATTTAAGATTGTGAGACGATTAGAGCATAAGCGAAACATCTACTGTATATTTAAAATAAGTAGTTTACCTGTGCTTCCTTTACTATTATCACATTTTAAATATTTCTACTACGGTCATTTATTAGGGTACACGCTTTCCTCAATTGTACTATTGTCATCCAATTTAGGTAGCGTCTGAATAGAGACAAGTTTATTGTGGTACTTGCTTAGGACAAGCGGCCTTGTCAAACATCTTCTTTTAATATAATCCGAAAGTGGACCCTAAATATTAGAGGATTTACTAATTTTAAGTTTTGCTCATTTCAATCTACCTGTGGGAAAACCCAAATTAGGATATCGAACGAGGGAGTTTCTAACCACATCCACTCAAATTGTAATTCTCCTTCCACTTTGAATTTGTAAATTTCTACTTTCAGCCCTTGATCTTGGTCCTACCAGAAACCGACTTGCTTGAAACACTTAGAAGAGAACATCTGACCGCTTATTCAGATACAGTTCTCAACCATTAAATAGTCAATCAGTTAAACTATCGTCATTTCACTTGTAATTTTCCTGAAGTGCAGTAAAGAATCTTTAAAAACTACTTCAACATTTATTAATACAAAATTAAGTACATCAAATTAATTTGGGATGTACTAGTCCGCGAACATCATCCTTTCGCACAATTTTTCATGGTCCTTCGAGCCGGATTCTTCGCCTTGGATATCTAGTGAGAACTAGTAGTGAAAAACTTGGATTCAATAAATAAACAAGTGTGACGAATAGAAACGTTTTAACTAAGACTGTTTATTTATGCAACTTTGTTGCTACTATTCGAAAAGTGTTGTGCATTGTGCAATTGTAAGAATGAGCCTGTTGACAATTCGTGAAGCAACAGCCAGCCCACCAGTTGCATAACAACAGTCCAGATTACCTTAGAATCGAAAGAGTAATTCAAATAAATCATCTTGATCCTGATCTTCAAGGAAATAGAGCCTTTCCAGTCCGGAACCTCAAGGATTCAACTTAAACGCAAGGAGCAGCTGAACATACATCGAAGTTTATCTTCTGCTCAAAAAGGTAGGCTCGTTTAACCCTTTGCACTCCGCTGTCCCCTCTCATGGGACATTTTAAATGGATTTCGAATGGCACGGAGTGCAAAGGGTTAATAAAAATCGCCATCCTATTATATTTATTCCCATTGTCCCATTTCCCTCGACAAAATGACCGATAACGAGAATATTGCAGACGCGCTAACTTTGAGAAAATTAATGAAACGTCGCTCAACTTTAAAGGCGAGTGCCACTAAATTCTCTAACTTTTTAAAAGAATACCAACATGGTGAACCGAATTTTATCAAGTTAAATGTTCATTTATAAAAGTTTACAACACAATTTAATGATTTCGATGAAATATCTGATCAAATCGAATTGCTTGACGAAAATCCTGATCTCACAGAAGAACGTTTTGAAATTAAAGAAACGTACCTTGATCTTGTAACTTTAGCCGAACAATTAAAAATAAATTCAAGTACAAATATATCCGAAGAACAATCTTCTCATTCTGGAGGTCCTTCCTCAAGCAGTTCGAATTAAAATGTCAGTGATACCATTCTAAAACGTCGAATTAAACTACCCGAAGCGTCCTTACCTAAATTCGATGGTCGTTATGAAGAATGGCTTTCATTTAAAGATACTTTTAGCTCAATGATCGGTAATCAGAAGGATATAAATAATGTTGAAAAACTGCAATATTTAAAATCATCTTTGTCTGGTGAAGCATTTAATAAAATAAAAAATTTTAGCATAACCGATGCGAATTTTACACGTCCATGGGAGTTATTAGAGAAAACTTATTCCGATGAACGATTGATAGTCGGTAGGCATCTTACTCTTTTATAACGTCTTCCTATTCAGAGAAAGGAAACTGCTAAGGGTTTACGTCAATTAGCTGACGAAACGCAACAGCATCTTGAATCTTTAAAAACTTTAAAGGTGGATGTTATCGAACAAATAATCGTTCAACTCCTTGAAGAAAAACTACATAGAACAACTGCGGAGAAATGGGAGGAAACTTTGGAAAGAGGCGCTTTCCCCAAGTTGGAAAAAATGCTCGAATTTTTGTATAAAACCGCATCTCGATTATCAAAACGCGAAATAGATTTCCCTGAATCAGTCTCTAATTTTGATAAAAAGACAAACGTTAAGAAACACAACAAATTTTCGACTAAACAAACTTTCATAACCTCCGCTAGTAAATCGTGCCCTATTTGCAAAGTAAATCAACATTTAGTATACAAATGTGAGAAATTCCGTGATATGACAATTCCAAAACGCTTTCAAGCAGCTAAGGACGCGTCCCTATGCCTTAATTGCTTGCGAAATCACGGTGATGTACCTTGCACGTTCAGCAAATGTTTAATTTGTTCTGAATCCCACAATACTTTGCTTCATATTCCGAAGGAGCAAAGTAATACACGTAATAGTCAATTATGATAAGAAAAAAGCGAAAATATTGGAATCAACCTGTCTTCGGTTATACGTTCACCAAGCTCTCAAATAATGACAAGCGCAGTCGTTCAAATTTTTAATAAAGAGAAGCGATTAATTCGTTGTCACACTCTTTTAGACACGTGTTCTACTGCTAATTTTATTACGGAAAGATTAGCAAATTCTCTTGGCTTACCGAAGAAGAGGCTTTCTATACAGGTGGGTGCATTGAACCAATTATCTACCTCTACAAAACGCGTTATACGATTGACCTTTCGCGCGATTAACAATAGATTCGAAAAAACTCTCGATTTCTTAACTGTCCCTTGCATCTCGGATCTCATTCCGAATGAACCGATACAACGCGAACTTCTCAATATTCCATCAAACATCACACTCGCAGATCCTGAATTTCACAAGCGTGCTCCTATCGATCTTTTATTAGGTTCAGGACCTACATTGTCTCTCTTTTGTATCGGTCAAATTAAGTTATCAAACGAAAATCAAGACATATTTTTACAAAAAACCAGATTGGGTTGAATCATCGGGCGGAGACGCAGGCTATGTAAAACAAGCTAAGAAACCGAATTGTCTTTTAGCGGATCTCCAGTTCGAATTGAATCGTTTTTGGGAAATCGAGGAAGGTTTAACGAAGACTCATTTATCTACAGAAGAATTTGAATGTGAAAAATTCTTTCAACAAACCGTTTCTAGAAATGATGAAGGTAGATATATCGTTGGTCTACCATTCAGAAAAAATCCAGATAAATTAGGCGAATCTCGATCTAAAGCATTAAAGAGACTAAATTCGTTAACAAATAAATTCGAGAAAAATCCGGAATTCGAGAAGGCTTATAGGGATATCATAGATGAGTATAAATATTTAAATCACGCAACTATGGTCAAGGATTCGTCTGATACTCGTGGATTTTATTTACCGCATCATGCAGTAATAAAAGAATACAGTATCACTACTAAAGTACGTCCTGTGTTCAATGCATCTTTACCCTCAAGTTCGGGCCTTTCTCTTAACGACATTCTTATGATCGGTCCTACCTTGCAAGATTTCGTAGTCCCTCACATTTTAAGATTCCGCTTGCACAATTACGTCGTTTCAGCTGACATTGAAAAAATGTATCGGCAGGTATTGATTAGGAAGGAAGATCGCAAATATCAAAAAATTCTTTGGAAAGAAGCTGATCAAATTAATACGTATGAATTGAATACTGTCACTTTCGGTGTTTCAGCAGCTCCTTTTCTTGCGATTCGATGTTTATATCAACTTGCTGAAGACGAAGGTGAAAATTATCCTGCAGCGAAAAATGTCTTAAAAAACGATTTCTATGTCGACAATTTGCTCATGGGTGCCGAGACAATCGAGGGGGCCATTCAAATTAGTGACGAAATTACGTAATTACTACTTCTCGGAGGGTTTCATCTTCGACAGTGGGCATCGAATGATAAGCGAATCTTGAATGGAATTAATAAAACGGATATTGTTCCTAATTTTCAATTCGATAAAGAACAGACCCTGAAAACGTTAGGTGTGATGTGGGACGCAAAAAAACGATAGCATAGTTTACACTATAACTCCAGTCGTTGCACATCGTATTAAATCAAAAAGAGCAATTCTTTCCGAGATTGCGAGAATCTTCGATCCATTAGGATTGCTGAGCCCAATCATTTTATATGCCAAAATAATTATGCAAAGACTTTGGCTATTGAAATTAGATTGGGATGAATCCGTTCCCAGCAACAAATTTACTATTTGGATGGAATTCTGCGATCAATTAAATTCGCTTAATAGCGTCGCATTCAAAAGAAAATTGCTGAGCAAAGGTTACATTAATCTGCAGTTACATGGATTCAGCGATGCGTGCGAGAGTGGATACGGTGCTTGTTTATATATTAGGTCCGAAGATAAGTCGGATACTGTTCAATCCACATTACTCTATGCTAAATCTTGTGTTGCTCCATTGAAAACTGTGTCACTTCCACGATTGGAATTATGTGGTGCTCAGCTTCTCGCTAAAATCGCAAACGAGGTCAAAGAAAAATTGATCTCACATTTCAAAAAACTATCTTATGGACTGATTCAATCATCACTTTACATTGGATTAATACGTCACCACACATGTTCAAAACATTTGTAGCGAATCGCGTTGCAGATATTCAACATAAATCTGACAGAACAATGGCATCATGTGCCTTCTCTAGATAATCCAGCTGATGCGTTATCTCGCGGTCAACTGCCATATGAATTTTTGAAAAATCCAATTTGGAGAGAAGGACCGTCATGGTTAGTTAAACCTGATTCTTATTGGCCTCAACTTATTATCGAATTCGAGGGAAGCCCTTTAGAACAGAAGCGAAATACTTTTTTGGTTATTACTACGAAAGAAACAGAAGTTTTTCGCAAGTTCTCCTCATTTTCTACTTTAAACTTTTTTGTAGCCTGTTGTTTTCGTTTCAAAAACATAAAGGGTGCTAGAATCACAGGTCCCTTAACAATTAATGAACGAAAACTTGCTGAAATTCGTATCATTAAATTGATTCAACAAAATGCATTTGCTGACGTGATATATTTATTACTAGAAAGCAAAGAGATTAACAAAAAGCATAATCTTCTGAAACTGGATCCGTTCCTTGAGGATAAGCAAATCTTACGAGTTGGAGGAAGATTAAAAAATTCAAACCTCACATTTTCTCAACGTCACCCTTTTCTTCCCAAGGCACATCACGTAACTAACTTAATAATTAAACAATATCACGAAATGAATTACCATTCTGACGTCCAAAACACTCTGTATGCAATTCGATTAAACTTTTGGTTAACAGATGGGCGTAGTCAGGTTCGGAATATTATTAATAAGTGTGTCCGTTGTTGCCGTGCTAATCCGTCTACGATAAAATATAAAATGGGTGATTTACTCAAAGTAAGGGTAACGAAGACGAGACCATTTTCCAATGTCGGTCTTGACTATTGCGGACCTTTTTTCATCAAAGAAAAGAAGTTTCGTAATCGTAACAGACTCAAGATTTATGTCTGTGTCTTCGTTTGTTTTGTTATAAAAGCGATTCATTTAAAGGTTGTTAGCGATTTAACAACTCACGGATTCATAGCCGCGCTTAGAAGATTCATGTCCAGAAGAGGAAAACCTAAGAGTATTTTTTCTGACAACGGAACGAATTTTGTAGGCGCTAATAATCAACTCAAAGAATTGTTTGCTTTATTCAATTCAAGCGAACATCAAGGAAAGAGTCAGAATTTTCTCAGCGAAAGGGAAATTGAATGGCATTACATTCCTCCCCTCTCTCCGCATTTCGGTGGAATTTGGGAATCGGGAGTCAAATCATTTAAACATCATCTCAAACGTGTTGTCACCGATGAATTATTTACTTTTGAACAATTTAACACATTTGTCATTGAAGTCGAGGGAATCCTGAATTCTCACCCCTTGACTCCTGTCTCTACTGATCCAAACGACCTTTTAGTCCTAACACCTGGTCATTTCCTTATCGGTGAACCTTTAACGAGTCTGCCAGATCCGGATTTTACAGCTACTCCATCGAATCGATTGTCTACTTGGCAACATATCCAAAAACTTCGCCAACATTTCTGGAATCGTTGGTATAAGGAATATTTAAACGAATATGAGACGATTAGAGTATAAGCGAAATATCTACTGTATATTTAAAATAAGTAGTTTACCTGTGCTTCCTTTTCTATTATCACATTTTAAATATTTCTACTACGGTCATTTATTAGGGTACACACTTTCCTCTATTGTACTATTGTCATCCAATTCAGATAGCGTCTGAATAGACACAAGTTTATTGTGGTACTTGCTTAGGACAAGCGTCCTTGTCAAACATCTTCTTTTAATATAATCCGAAAGTGGACGCTAAATATTAGAGGATTTACTAATTTTAAGTTTTGCTCATTTCAATCTACCTGTGGGAAAATCCAAATTAGGATATCGAACGAAGGAGTGTCTAACCACCTCCACTCAAATTGTAATTCTCCTTCCACTTTGAATTTGTATATTTCTACTTTCAGCCCTTGATCTTGGTCCTACCAGAAACCGACTTGCTTGAAACACTTAGAAGAGAACATCTGACCGCTTATTCAGATACAGTTCTCAACCATTAAATAGTCAATCAGTTAAACTATCGTCATTTCACTTGTAATTTTCCTGAAGTGCAATAAAGAATCTTTAAAAACTACTTTAACATTTATTAATACAAAATTAAGTACATCAAATTAATTTGGGATGTACTAGTGCGCGAACATCATCCTTTCGCACAATTTTTCAAGCTTTCTGTGCTGAATCCAAATCTGACCTCCATTTTTTTCCAGGATTTCAAGTTTTTGAGATTTATTGAGTGAAAAATATTTTCAAAAAATCACAAATCGTGTCATAAAAGGGTGAAAAATTTTTTTTAACGCAAAACAAGACATGATTTCGATGCGTTTTTTAACGCAGAATCCATTTGTTTTTTTTTTATTTTTTCGATATCTCATATAGTTTCTGAGATAATTAAAAAAAATCTAGAAAAAAAAACACGAAAAAAATGGTTTTACAACAATCCTTATATTTAACTGAATAAATTTTATTTTTTAGTCACTGTGATCTCATTCTCTTCGTTTTTTAATGCAGAAAAAATTGAAAAGAAATTACAGTTCCAGTTGTAACGGTTCGAAAGCTACATGGCACAGAACTTGTCTATTTCTATAGAGTTGCCAATTTGACGGTTTACAAGTACTTAAGGTGAATCATTGTACTGTTTCTTGAGTCTCATTGCATTAAAGTCTGCAATATTTGCAATAACACTAATAATAATAATACAATAATTAAAAAATATATATATTTACAAGCTGCTAATACGCCTTAGAAACTTTTTCTTTTGCATACTCGTCGCTGATGAGCATTTGCTTCATCGGTCATGAGCTTCCAGCAGTAGTCTGCTAAAGCGTTCACACTCCACTTACCTTGGTATCTCTTCTCGATTTTAGCGATGTCTTGATGAAACCTTTCTCCGTGTTTATCACTGACTGCCTCCAAATTTTCTGGGGAGAAGTCCAAGTGCGAGTGAAGAATGTGAATCTTTAGTGACATGTTCACTTTAATTTCCTGAAAGTTCTGCAGCATAGTGTTCACCAGGTGTTTGCAGTTTCTGGATTTTTTGTTTCCCAAGAAATTGTTTATAACAGCTTAGTGAAACGAAAATCAAGGAAGGAGTTTTTCAAGGACCACAAATCCGACAACTGATGTTAGACTGTGATTTTGAAAAAAGCTTGACTGACCTTGAGAGACAAACTTGGTTGTCATTAAAAGCTGTTATAAACAATTTCTTTGGAGACAAAAAATCCAGAAACGACAAACACCTCGTGAACACTATGCTGCAGAACTTTCAGGAAATGAAAGTGAACATGTCACTGAAGATTCACATTCTTCACTCGCACTTGGACTTCTTCCCAAAAAATGTGGGGGCAGTCAGTGATGAACATCACATCACCGTCGAGTATGCAAAAGAAAAAGTTTCTAAGGAGTAGTAGCAGCTTGTAAACAGGGTTGGGTAAGTAAAATACTCTAGGTAATTTACATAGTTTTTTACAGTAAATTACTAGGTATTTTACGTAGCTAGTTTTCTACACCATGTAAATTACACGTATACGAGACTTAACGTTTTTGCAGTCCTTCACATCCCACTAACAAATATAACCTCTTCAGAACCATTGAGTGTTAAAAATTAAAATGAAAAGAGGCGGTAGACCAAAGCATGATAAATATCATGAGTTAGCTTTCATTTTCAAGAAAGTTAACGAGAAATCTGTGGCAGAATGCCTGAGATGTCACATGGTTCTGCAAAATACGGCTAAAGAAAGATTAAAAACGCATCGGTAAGTGTGATAAATTCAATCTATAATTTTCACAATATTCTTGAATATAATATTGAAATATAATAATACTTAAAGACAATTTATTTTGCAGAAAATATTGTATCATTACAGAAGATGAGAATGAGGAGACAGCTGTAACGAATCTGATAATGGAAGTTGATCAGACGCAAAGCACGGCTGCAGCGATGAGTTTTAGTAGTAATATTTCACTGGATGAAGTTTTACTTCTGAACAATAATAATAATCTCAATCCGGTGAGAATCTGGAATAGTTGTGTCTTTGTCTTAGCTTTTATGAGTGTTGGATAAAGACCCTAATCTCAAGACTCTATAGACATATTTTTCTACTTTAAACGTAAATTGCTGTACAAAGCGAAAAAATATATAAATCGAACATTTAATAATTTTGTAATTAAAAATTCTCTGTTTTAATAAAATGTTTTTTAATTTCAGATAGAGATATCTGAAGAAGTTGCAGAGTCGAAGGAAGATGCTGAGAATTTACTCATTTTGGTACCGCCGGATACAAAAACTGCAAAAACTGCTGGAAAAGCTGCTTCTGCTCGTTCGAATGTTGGAAAACAGCGAAGAATTAACCCTTTGCACTCCGTGCCATTCGAAATCCATTTAAAATGTCCCATGAGAGGGGACAGCGGAGTGCAAAGGGTTAAATCGTTTATGGATCATATCGACGTGACTGAAAAAATAAAATATGATTACGATCTTGCAAACTTTTTGTTTGCATGTAATATAGATCCAGATGTCGTAGAATCCGACTATTTTAAAAGTTTCGTTAAAGGTTTTCGTCCTGCTTATGTGCCTCCTTCTACTGAAACGATTTTATCAGAACTCTTAGACAAAGCGCACGAACAATTTTTATAACGTAGTGGAGATTTTGCAAATACTTTAGGAATTTTATTTATAAACAAAGTTAAGTGCCAAAATACAGATAGCATTCTAGCAGCTTTTAAGAATTTAGATGGAAAAACTGGTTTCCTGAAATCATTTGAAATTTCTGATGCGACGGATTACAGTAAAATCGTTCTAGAAGCTATTAGTTTAGTTAAAAGAATGTACAAAGTAGATATTTTTACGGTACTTTCGAAAGAATTGTTAAATGTAGTTGGCGATGATCAAAATGTATGGTATTTAACATGTAACGTTGCAATTGCTAACAGCGTCGCGGAATTCGTTAGAGATTACAAAGTTCACGAAGATGCTTCAAATATCTTGAGAGAATTTAAGAAAGATAAAAACTTCTTCAAAGCTTTAAATTTACTTCAGAAATGAGTTCCAATCTTGACAACAGTTGGTCCTGGGTGAATCACTATAACACATATTCTGTTTTGGATACAAATCTAAAGAGTTTAAGAAAAGGCGTGGCTGATAGGACCTACAAATTCAATGGCGACATTACGAGATTATTATTTTGTGAAATATTTCAAGATGATTTAAGCAAACTTTTAGAATCCTATAAATTAGTAGATCGCTTAATAAATAAATTTGAAAGTACAAGTTATTTCATCGCAGACGCATTTGAAGATTGGATAAATTTATCTACTACGGAATATTTATTGCTCAATCCTAGTATTCAGCATCATTGAAGTAAAATTGCACATCCAGTGTCTCTTGCAGCTAACTTTCTACATCCAGTGTATCAAGGTGAAAAATTAAGCAAAGAAGATGTAAGAACAGTTTACGATTTTTTAATAGAAAACCTAGGTAACCGTGGCTTAGAACAAGTAACAATATTTAATGACAAGAAGGGCATTTTTGCAAAACTCTTTAACAAGAAAATGGTTTGCCCTAAATCGTTTTGGAATTTTGCTGAACAAGAATGCCCTGAATTAGCAAATCTTGCAAAAAGAATACACCAAATTCCTGCGTCTTCCATAGAACTAAAAAGAGAATTTATTCTACGTCGAAACTTGTCAAAAGAAAAATCTGACAAACTCTCTGATCTCTATTATGATCGAAGAATTCACGATTCTAAAAAAGTACTAACTTGTAAGAAATATTATTTAAGATAATGATTGTTTCTCTAGTAAAGAAAAAAGTATAAAATACAAGTAAAATTTAAAAGTAATTGTAATTTCTCAAAGACTGAAATTGAAAACCTAAATTTTGAAAAAGGAATACTATAAAGAGAGTTATTTATCTTACCTAATTCTACGTTGACATAGATATAAGTCAAAAATATGTTGCCAGAAATACTAGTATTATAAAAATCTTAAAACGTGTTGTAATGTAATATTATTTGTGTCATGTATATTCATGTATTGAAGGGATTGTTTAAATAAGTGTATTTAAATATGTAAGTTCCGCAAGATTGAAGAGGTTTATAATTCTAAAAGAATAAAATAGTTTATTTTATTTCAAGTTGTCACAGTTTTAGGTTCATAATGTAGTTTTACGTACATTATACAATAAAAGTCTTAAAACGTGTTTTTTTTTTAAATAAGCGTGTTTTATTTTAATTATGTTCCCAGAGTATTGCTGCAGTTACTTGAATAGTTAAGTTTTATTAGTATTTGCTCAGATCGAAATCAAAGGCATTCAATTTTAAAGTGTAATACACATTAATAAGCTTCTTGGATTTCTCTGTACCAAGTCGATTGAGAAGTTTATTATGAATAAATGCCCATTGAGATAACAGTCTTTCTATTGAAACAGTTGAACTTGGAATTCTCATTAATTTTTTCGCAAATTCTGCTAAACCAGGATGATAAGGTTCTGCAAATGTCCAAAATGTTTTTGGGCATTTAACACCTTTTTGATGAAGAACATTGAAAATTCCTGTTTGTTCCTTATAAGCAGAAAGGCTTTTCAATTCATTTTTGTCCAGATTTTCATTAACAAAGTTGTTTGCAATTTCTGTATAATTTCCTTTTTCCAAAAAACGTTTACCCTTGTAAACAGGGTGCAAGAAATTAGCAGCCAACTTGATTGGTTTGACAACCTTTTTAAGGCGATTTTCTAAAACAGATTCAAGACGTTCGTCATGGTGCGGAAAATCCAATTTTAACCATTCTTCCAAACCATCTGCAATGTTAAAATTATCTTGTTGGCATTTATTTATTAGCTCACAGGTACCGTCAAAAATGATCATAAACTTCAGCAATTCTTGCTCAAAGTCTTCGTCTAAGACTAAACCGATGACCTCAGATGAAATGTTAATATTGGATTCACCTTCCTCTTCCTTTATGATGTTTCTCATTAAAGATAAGTTTTTAAGCAAACATCGATAAGAATCTCGATAACTACATCATCTTGTTTCTCCTGGTAAAACAATTCTGCTACCACCAAGCTTTATAAGCTTTCTTTCCAAATTTGGAGTTTTAAATTCTTTTGAAACTTTCACCACCTTTGCGTTAAAAGCAGATTCAACTAAATCCTTTGCTAATAAGTTTCCACTGTGACTATCACAAGTGGTATGCCACTGATTGATCATTTTACCCATACACGTCATGGTTGAAACATTGTCAGACACGACAGCATAAATGTCTGTATTATATTTTTCTTTCGCCTCCTTTTCAGCTTCTTGAGTAACTTCTTTCAAATTTACAGCATTTTCACTCTTCTCTGTAAAATCCCAGGAATTAAGGAAATGTTTCTTTCCATCAGCATTGTGGATGATACCCACCACATATTTTTCATTTTTAGAAGAATTTTTCCACCCATCCATAAGTAGCACGCTCTTATCAGTCTACGAAGAAGAAGTTTTGCTTACAACCTGATATTAAATTTGATCCAAAATCGTACCACTTAGCGTTTTTCGTGTTGGCGGTTTGTAATTTAAATTTAAAGAAGATACTAAATGTATAAAGTATTTCGACTCGACTACGTGGAAGGGAATACCACAGCCAAAAAAGAAGTCCCAATTTTTCATCAATTTCTGTTAAATGTTGTTCTGATTGATGAGATTGTCGTGGTATTTCGTCTAAATGCGTTTTTTCAAAGATGGTCGATGATCCTACATTTTCCTGAAAAAAATAGATAATTTTAGACGTTAAGAACAGTGTAAAACTTTAAAGTTCTTTTATAAATAGATTTAAACTTATTTCATTGAAGAAAATAATTTAAAAAAAAAGAATAAGAAACCATAAATTGATATCAAATATTATAATTAAATTTGAAGAACTTACTTACTTAGGAATTTTCATTTGTTAATTCAGATCTAGAAACATCGTTTTCCATTATTATGATATTCTCACTAGTTGGAGAAGTTTTTTCAGCATCCATGTCTCGTAGTCGACAGCAAACGTTCCTTAACCCTTTGCACTCCGCTGTCCCCTCTCATGGGACATTTTAAATGGATTTCGATTGGCACGGAGTGCAAAGGGTTAAATAAAATGTTTAAAATGGTACACATAAGTTTGTTGTAGTAAATTTCATTTATCATTATACTAAATTAACAATAAGTACAAAACTTCTTCAAATCGTAAATAAAAAAAAACATGAACAACTTCCAGCTTACTATATTAGACAATATTTCATAATAATAATAAAGTATGATTGCGATAAATATTTATTAACCGTAGATGAAACTAAAATAGACAAAACGTGGACCAAACGCAAAAAAAATGTATAAAAATTTACGGATTTGATTTTAGAATAAGATATTAATATTATACATAATCAATTTCAAATATTTAAATACAGCAAAATACCATTCTACAATTGGGGCCGCAAGATGGCATACCGTCGTGAAGTCGTGTGTCAAATCGCTCTTTCTTCAGAAATGAAAAAGTGATATCTAAAGTTCATAATTCAAAGAATAATCAGTCGAGGCGGATAGTGCTACTTGCAGGCTTTAAATAAAATACTGGGTGTAAAAAATAGGACCAAGATATCTATAATAAAAGAGAAATCTCAAAATTGTGTTTGGCTTTCTGAAGATAAACGGCTCTCCGTGAGCGTCATCTGTTAGCTTAATTGTTAAACTAACCGAGGGAC
>CAJFCP010022968.1:0-11654 GCA_904066005.1 Synergus itoensis | reverse complement strand
ATCGGGCACTAAGCCCACTATTGTTACAATAAATACATACATACATACATACATACATACATACATACCATTCTACAATTATTTATACATACCTGTGTCCTAAAAGGCGCTTATATCCCACATTTTTTTTATTTTGTTGCAAAATAAACATTTTGCTACAATCTTATTTTTCTCTTGTAAGCGCTGAAAATTTAATTTATTCCATGGGATATATGGTCCAGAGTAAGATTTTATTTTCCCTTGCTTAGTTTTGGAAGACATGCTTATATTAATTAATTAATTAACAATATTAACGATATTAACTGCTGAAAACTGGAACGGAGCTTCAAAAAAAATGAGGTTATATATAATTCTATAAGCCGCCATCTTGGCACGTAATTTATTAGGTATTTTACCTATTTTTTACGTAAAATACCTCACTTAGGTAAATTACGTAAAAAACCTCGAGTAACGCGTCACTGCACAACCGTGCTTGTAAATGTATTTTTTTTTTTAATTATTGCATTATTATTATTAGTGTTATTGCAAATATTGCAGACTTTAATGCAATGAGAAACAAGAAACAGTACAATGATTCGCCTTGAGTACTTGTAAACCGTCAAATTGGCAGCTCTATAGAAAGAGACAAGTTCTCTGCCATGTATCTTTCGAACCGTTACAGCTGGAACTGTAAATTTTTTTTCAATGTTTTCTGCATTAAAAAATAAAGAAAATGAGACCACAGTGACTAAAAAATAAAATTTATTCAGTTAAATATAAGGATTGTTGTAAAACCATTCTTTTTCTTGTTTTTTTGTAGTTTTTTTTTAATTATCTCAGAAACTATATGAGATATCGAAAAAATAAAAAAAAACCAATGGATTCTGCGTTAAAAAACGCATCGAAATGATGTCTTTTTGTGTGTGAAAAAAATTGTTTC
Source organism: Synergus itoensis (assembly GCA_904066005.1). Taxonomy (NCBI): domain Eukaryota; kingdom Metazoa; phylum Arthropoda; class Insecta; order Hymenoptera; family Cynipidae; genus Synergus; species Synergus itoensis. Next base: position 10,735 of record CAJFCP010022968.1, on the reverse strand, counting down.
ACCTTTTTATGAGACGATTTGTGATTTTTTGAAAAAATTTTAAACTCAAAAAATCTCAAAAACTTGACATGCTGGAAAAAAACGGAGGTCAGATTTGCATTCAGCACATGAGAGAGAGAGGGGGGGGGAAGTAGTCTTTTTGGAGGTGAGAAATACGTGCTTCGCTATCACGACCATTTCCTTTGCCCTCCGCTCATCACGGCCGAAGCCTTCCTGCAAACTTCCGTGTTACATCATATTCTCACTTATCGCAATACCAGATATCGCTACTTCCCCTACTTACTTTGCTCCCACTCTGCCGACACATACATGCGCACGCATTAAACAAAATGCTCGCGCTTTAACATAATTTTTAAAAAGAATATTGAAATTCTATGTGACGTATAAGAGGTTAATACTCTGTTCTTTCTTTAATTGTAAGTACATATACCTACGAAATTATAAGTGGCTAAAAATTCTAAACTAAAAAAGAAGAAACTTCTTCTGCAAGAAAAATTCAAGGTATGTAATTGATCGCATTGAAAAAGGAGAGACCGTAATTGATATTGCGAGAGAAATAGATACTCACTTCAGTAACATTTATAAGTACGGTTAAATTTGCGAAAATATTTTGACAAATAAATTTTGACGTTAACTTTTTTGAATATATTCGATTTTCTCAATCTATCAGATTTGAGGATAAAGTGCAAGGGGAGAATGATGTTTGATGTAGTGGGGGAACTCACTTAACGCGAATTCCAGTCCCAGACTGTCGTGATAAGTGAGATTGTACTGTATACATATATTGATACATGGAAAAATCCATATCAATGGGAACTTAGGTAGATACGGTGTAAAATTCGTAATCTGAGAACACCTAATGAATACGGTGTTAAGCCCGTGATCTGAGAATTTAGAAAAAAAAGAAAGGATCATAATAAAATAGAATAAACGCGAATGGGTGTGACGTCTACTATCAGGGTCCAGTCGCGTATTAAGAAGGTAGGAATGTCCCTAATCAGGATACGATTCCTATGTCTAACAAAAAGCGTACGAAAAAGCGTATCGAGAAGGGCCCCCAGCATGGTCTGATTCGATACGAAAAAAATAGAAATGTCCCCAAGCAGGATACGATCTCTGATCGTGACAACTTTTGAAGAGGATAAAAGATCCAGAGAAAGACTCACGAGATTAAGTATAATAATATTTTAGTTTGCAAGAAGTACAAAAGCGGAGAGGGTCAGGAGAGATCATCTGACTCTCTTGAGGACTAAACTCCAACTGAAAATGTTCTGCTTCTTCTGCTGCGCGCAGGTAGCTCCGAGAACGAAACACTTTTTGCTTGGAGAAAGGATAAGGATGGCCGCCTATTGGCCAATCTCTGAGGGAGAAGAGGCAATTCACATCATTTGAAAACTTTTCAAGTGGTGGTTCTTAACAGATCTCTAAAGTTTTAATCGAATTATATTTCCTTTCTTGTAAGCACGTGAATTGTTACAAAAATAATATCGATAAGTTAAGGATCGAGTTACTTGGATATGCCCTCAAATTTTTTTTTAGATATTTGATGGAAATTTCCAAAACTGTTTTCACCACGCAGAACAGGATTTTAATGATTAATGTAAGAAAGAAAGTTCGTTTGTTTTTTTCGAATGCTTCTTCTATTTTATCATACTGATTGTCCCTAGCGCTATAGTAGATATATCATGAAACCATTTATTGTACAGTATCCGTCATTAATGCCTTCTTCTGTAAACACGTCAACCCAACCCTGGTTTCCATTAGAATCTTCTGGAAACCAGGGTTGGGTTGACGTGTTTACAAAGGGAGGCATTAATGACGGATCCTGCAACGAAGGATATGATTTTTTATAACAAAACTTTAGCTGTACTTACGTTGTGATTACGTCTTTGAATAACTTCTATAAAAAGTGTGGGTCTATCTTGCATATTTTTAGTAAATATTTGAAGTAAATATCCATTCTCGTCGTAATCAATTAAGATTTTCAATTTCTGAAACATAAAGTATGTTATAATGAAACTACAGTTAGTTTAAAAATTTTAATATTAATGGTGTAGGGGAGGCCGGGGCTACTCCGTCACCCCGATGTAAAAATTAAATACAACATTTCTTCTACTTCTTCAAAACACCAGAACCGTTTTCTACTCAGATGCAGATCGGGGGGTTTCCTTCCCGCGCACATAATCAACACTAATTCGAATATTCATTTTTTCAGCTATCGGTGTGTTAGATACTTCAATAAGATAAATATGAATTATAAAATAAGACTTTTTAACATAAAAATTCGCAATGTACATTCTGGTACTAGAATGGTCAAAGAAGAACTCCTCAGATTAGTAAAACAATTACTCTAATTGAATCTAGATAATAACATACACAATTAAATTTCTTTTCATAAAAGGATAAATTACAGTTTTGAAAAAACTCTTATCATTAAGTCCAAAAATAAATTCACATTGCTTTCCAAAAAATACTATGGTCGTACGGTGGTGAAAAAACCTAATGAGAAATGGTTGTTCATTCTCCCAGGTACTCAAATTCCTGATAATTAGTGATAAAAAAAATCTGATAAAAAATTCTTAATCGACAACGGAGCAGATGTTTCAATTCTATCCATTGTCAAAAATTCTGAGAAGCATCTAACTGATTTTGAACTCGACTACCGTTTTAGGCCTTGGGAAGTCGACAATAGCTTTTTCATAACACGTCTGTGGAAAGTTCGATTTTCCGCGTCTTCGAAGACCACGAAAAATAGCCGATTTCTGAGGTTTTTACTTTACACCTCTAGAGAAACGTAAAGTGAACTTTACAATTCTCTAGAGGTGTAAAGTAAGGCCCAAGGAGTAGTTTAATGAGAGTTGAGACCATGATTCAACTCCATAATTCTTCACCGCCGATAGCGCCTCTGTGGCCACACTGCACATTAATAATAGAAGCTCGAGGTTAGGAACCTCACTCTGTAAGCATTTCACCTGTTATCAGATTATCAACTGCGGTGCGCGATCTCTTCGTTGCCGCGGAAAATCGAACTCCCAAACTCGCTGTGAAAATTGCTGCATTTGACATGTTGAGAAGCAGGCAATCCCCGATCGTGTGATGACGTTACTGGCCTTCGGCTCGTGACGCCAACCTCACACTCTCGGGTACTGTCTACTTTCCACACTTGTCTCGGGTGTTGGTTTAATTCCGTCACCTGAAATAAGATGTCCGAGGAAGGTCAATTCCGAAACGCCTAATGTTCATTTAGCAGGATTAATTCGTAAGCCAGCCTTTTTCACTCTCTCAAAGACTAAGCGCAGATGCATCTCATGCTCCTCTCGTAAAGAGGAAGCAATGAAAATGTCATCGACAAACTTATCTTTTGAACATATTTCTCCTTTTCAGAGTACAAAGAATTGCATTGCATTCAATTTAAATTTAGTGTCAAATGGCAGGTTAAACTGCATAATCATTTAAACAAAAACCTTTCGTCAAAACATAATGTAGAAATATAAATGGGACAATAACTACCTTGAATTAATAAGGTGTTATACAACAAACGTGAAAATATAATAGAATTTGTGAAAGTAATTTCTGCAGCTTTGTCATTCGATACGACAGGTGAAAATTATAGAAATTAACAATCTAAAAAAAATTTCCGTACGAAACAAACTAACCTGTATTATATTCAAATCTTCCATTATTTTCATTGTAGAGTCCTGTAGACGATTCCTTAATAGATCGTAGTAAGTATCTGGAACATCAAGGAACTCCATTCCCCTTGCACGTAGATTTGTAATCTACAAAAGAACATTTATTAATGGTTTTAATAAGTATTTTCAAACGTAATCAAAAAAATAGTTTCTTCAACACATGCTCAAAAACTGTGAGTTTTTGAGTATAAAGCGAACAAGACGTCCAACATTGAAAAAGCCACGTGGTTTTTTCAATGTTGTAAGATTAGTGCTAGGTTTAGAACGGCTCATATAACTCGAAAATCTGCGAATTTCGGACATATGTTGAGGAAAATTATGTGTGTATCTCGGGAAGGAGGCATTTCTTGATTGCACAACATTTGCAAAACTTGTATTCGGCTTCAAGCCGCGCCATTTTCTGAGCGCTCTACTAAAAATATAAAGATCTATCATTTATCAGTGAACCAAAATGATTTATCAAAAAATTTCACTTGTCGAGGTGTCCTATCCAATAAAAATCTCGGATTGGACTGAATTTAGAAAAATACAGCAGGAACACCCGTGAATCTTCTTTTTCGACAAAGAAAATTTTTTTTAAGTTTGTCAATGTATATAAATTATTGAAAACATAATGTCAATTTAAATGTAAATTAAATTAAAATGTATTTACCGCAGTAACAATATCATCAGTATTTAAAGCAATGTGTTGAACTCCCGGCCCACCATAATATTCGACAAATTCTTGAATTTGAGAGCGTTTCTTTCCAGGTGCAGGTTCGTTAATAGGCAACTTTACAGTTTCTTCCCAATTCGTCATGACAATGGAACGCAAGGCCGAGTACTCAGTGTGTAATTGAGAATCATCTACTGACCAAAATCTGTGGAATTGTAGACATTTTTCGTACCTAAGGAAAAGAAACATAAAGCTTCTAAATTAATGTGGGTCGTGATGAAGCAGTGATGTCTAACACGAGATTCTCGAGCTTCCCCTTTCCTCCTGTTTTTCCTCTTCTCTGAGCGCTTCACCAAGAATTCTCCTCCTCTCATTTCGCCATTGGCGAATAGTGCAAGACTCGAGTATTCTTGGGGTTCGCTCGGCTTCGTCCGCTCGGCTTCGTCCGCCCGGCAGCTGAGGAGACTCGACCCATCAAAGATGGTAAGAGAGGGGATTGACAAGCTACTCATTTACTTACGCGTTGGACATCACTATGATAAAGGTACATTTTCAATGTAGTAATAAATCTATTTTAGTGTGGCAGCGGAACTTTTTACACTGTTATTCTCATAGTTTGTGCAACTTAAGATTTTTCTATAATTTATTCTCAAGGTAAACGTTACCCTGCCCTTGTTTAAATGTTTAAAAGTGTGAGAAACACATTCGTTTACATTTCTTCTATAATTTTTTCATCAGGCTAAACGTGACCCTGAGATTGTTGAAACGTTATGTGAAACATTCGCTGTTTGACACCCAGTACCACTTTGCACTACAATAAATCGCATTGAATTAATGAAAATCATACATATGTGCCATGAAGCAATGAATTAAGAACAAAACTTTAGCTCCGTTTTGTTAGATTGGGGGCTCAAGTAATATAATACCTTTGGCTACTATTCAAAGGTGATGCTGAAAATCGCTGGGTTTCGCCTTATTAGATCAATGTTGAAATTAAGTAAATCGTTTAAAGCAGCTGGATTTTTTTTTTATTACCTCATAAGATTCGCACCTGGCTTATAATTTACAAAATCACACGTTGCAAATCAAAAATGTAAAAATAGAAGTCTAAATTGTAACCGGAATTATTCCTTCTGACCCAACCGGACACGTTTTGTACACCTCTCTTCCCGCGCTCATAGCTATTGCATTTCGAGGAAAAAAAAATCTCAAAAAATGTATACTTATAGTTTGATGTGTGCTCTTTCCAGTGGCATCACTCAAATTATGAAAAAAAAAATTTTTTTGATCGAAAAATGCAGTTTGAAACAAAAAAATCACGATTTTCGAAGGCAATTTTCTTTTTTAGTCGAGTTTTCAAAGATTTACCGGCTTGGAATCATCTTGGAACCGGTTTTGACGCCCTGGGCAAAAGTAGATCAGTGCGCCCTTCATATACCCCCCCCCACTCCGAAGAATATTAATTTTTACTTATATCCTATTTCTAAAAAGATCTAAATTTATTTTAAATTTATCGAGATACTTAAAAAATTTTTTAACAAATTTTTGAAAAAATTTTGATAATTTGTTTGCTTGATCTGCGCCCCCCCGGAGCTTGCGCCCCGGGCAGTTGCCCCGGTCGCCCCGCCCTCGTTACGGCACTGGCGAGAGAGCTTCGAGTCCAATGTCGAGCAACGAATTGTGAAAAATAGTCAATCCGGCGTTCGATAAATTTTGTGATAGTGCAACTTGTGCTTGAATTTGTGAGTCCAATAGTACCTAGTCAATCGGAAAAATTTCGATGGCTGAGAGAAGGCCTTAAGAGAGTATAGGGTATAATCTGTATAAAATTTGCGAACGTAAAAATAATTTATCTAAATTTCGGTAAATTTTATGATAGTGCAACTTGTGCTTGAATTTGTGAGTCCAATAGTACCTAGTCAGTCGGAAAAATTTCGATGGCTGAGAGAAGGCCTTAAGAGGGCATAGGGTATAATCTGTATAGAATTTTCGAATGATAAATTATTGGATTCAAGGTCAATAAAATCACTCTATCGAATCTCAAAACGGTAAAGAGATTTTGACTCGACGATACGAAATTCTTTCAATAAGAAGTAGACAAAATGCTCTATTCTTATTAAAGGAAATTCGAAGTGACAGGTGCGCGAGTGTCACGGTGTGAGTTCGCGAAAAAGAGACACGAGTTGCGTGAAAAAGAAGTAACGCGACGTATTTAAAAATTACGGCCCAATAGGAAAGGCGTGTGCTTGAGGGCGAAATTTCTCCTCAAAACCTCACCGTTCCTCTTGGTAGGAAAATAAGGACTATTAGAATTTAAGGATTACTAAAGAAGGGAAAGCTGTATCAAACCAATTTCTACTTTAATTTAAAATAAATGTTTCTTTCCCAATTCTCTATTTTTTTCTTGAATTCACCAGTTTCCTAATTTTCTCGTAATTAAAAATTGCTAACATAAACCGAAAGGACAAGGACAACAACTCTCAGTCCGAGAGTAAGGAGTACAAACCCATATAAAAATAAACAAACCCAATTCGGGTTTGGCAGTTTGTGAAGGCCTCCTCACGTAAGGAAAAATTTCTAAATTAATATTTCTGAGTTATTGACAGCCCGATAAAAGATTTATAATTAATTAAAATTTCCGTACGTAACATTTCGTTTTACTTGAAAAGTAGTTGAATGAGATATTTTCTCGCTTTGTACGCATAATTCTAGTTTAAAATTTATTAATTCTACAGAGGGAAATAATTCAAATTTTAATATTTGTTAAGTAAAATGAATAAATCGAATTTTCAGATTAGACGAACTTGACTCCAACAAATCAAAACCCTTAATTTAATACATTAAAAATAATTATCATTGATTAGCATTTTAACTTTAGAATATTTAAAATAAATTGAAAAATAAATCATAGATACCTAATTAAAAATAAAACCACCTGAAAAACATAATCATTAAATATTTCAAGTCTTCAAAATATTTGATTGCATGTATACTAGCAGAAGACTTTCTTTTAGTTGTCAACGGGTGAATTTCCGTAATACAGAAAATCAGAATCAGCTGGAAACTCAAATAATAACCAAATAGCCGCAGAAACTGAGTCGTCAGATCGGGCGAGTTCGGCTAGTACTTCGTGCATTTTCGGGTAGTATACGCTGCGTGGAGCATGGACTTTTCATGGACACGCTACGTTTGAATGTATTGCTCCCACGAGGAAGCGTGGTGGGGGCCACGTTGGAGAGACGAAGAAAGCTAGTCCCTCGTCTCACACACCAAGTTGAGACGGCCTCTTTTTCAATATTTCGAGGACTCACTCATTTCACACTTTTCTTCAAAACCGACAAGCGCCACATAGATGTACAAAATTTTAGTTTTCAAAAAATTTCTCAAAAATACTTCCCTAGCCATTAAAAAATTTACATGTTTCTTGAAATTCTGCATCGAATGATATACACTTTTATAAGTCAAAAAATTGTATTATTTATTAAAAAATTAAAAATAAGAATCCGGTTAAGCTTATATCAGTTTTATAATCTAAATCAAGAATAATGTGAATTTGACATTTCAATTGAGGATGTGTGAAAAATTTTTAATCAAATATTTGAGGCACTGAATATGTAGATGCATGCCTTTGAAAAGTTCAAATTTTTAATTGATAAAATATACTGTTTATTTATTTTTGTCACGCCGTGCGCAAAGCTCGATATTGTGCACACAAGCGTATGCTAAATGAAGCTTCGCACACGTCGTATCAAAAAATGCGGTTCGATACATGTGCGGGATTGTGATTTCAGCCTTGTGTGACCATTTCACACAAAACTAAAATCATAATCCCGCACTACCTGAGTAAAAATTTTGCTGTGGCCCCGATCGGGTCCAGATCGGGGGTTTTTAGACCGGGGATGAAACACACGGCCCGACCAGGCCCAGACCCGGGCCTGGGCCAGGTTTGGAAATTTCTACACGGGTAGTAACGAAATGTACTACATATTCTTAAATAATTTAACTCAACTTTTAACTATTATGAATATTGTACATTGGCTGACTTCTTTTAAATTCTTGTAAATTGGCAAAACTTCTTATGGCAAATAGTCCAATATCTACTTTATGAGAATTTTGGCAGAGGGGACTAAGCACACCTGTAAGAATATCGGTTGTTACTTGTTTTCTAAGTACTAATAAATATTGTTCCTTCTTCTCTCTAAAGTTTAGAGTCAGACATTTCAGCTTGAGTTGAAGTGAAAAACGGGTTAAAATCGATTTTTTTAAAAGTCAATTTTTTGTCTTTAATTTGAAAAATAAAAAAATTACAACTTTTTATCTACATGAAAAAAGATGCAGAATGACATTTCGCATCCAAATATATTCTTCAAATATTAAAATTCGATAATTTTATGTGCCCTTTTTGCATTCGAAACCTCAATTGAATCAGTAAACCTTTCATTCATTTTAGTAAAGAATTCAGCATTTCTACTTATTATTCATTGGTAATTTTTTAAATAAAATTATTATGAAAAGTTGAAAATTTTAAAAAAATAATTAAGTTCAACTAATCATTAATAAGTCTCTTACAAAATATAATATTCTTTCTAAATCTGAATTAGTGAAAAGTCGATCACTAATTTATTTTGGTGTAAATTTTTACTGATTATTAGTTGTATTTCATTATTTTACTAAAGTTTTAGTCAGGAATGACTAACAATTAGTAGAATCTTTCACTAATTAGTGACCGACTTTTCACTAATTCACATTTAGAGAGTATTATATGGAGAAATTTAGGTAAATTTAAGTTCATTCGATGCAAAACTGAATCAACTTTCAGACTAAATGAATTAAATGAATAAATTAATTAATTGTATTAAGCTAAATGAATGATTTTTTAAATTTATCTACTTATATATTTTGTCATAATTTTTCTATTGTCGTATACTACTTAGTAATTCAGTGACAGGCTACCTCCCGCTGTGAGGGTTTAGTCCTTGCCTGACCTTACTTGATATTGCCGCGTAAGGTTCATTTTACTGCACTCCACTTTTTTTAGAGCCTTTTTTTCGCATGTACCCTTTATTACCGAAAATATTCTTGCGCTGATTGGCTGTCAAACATTTTTTTTTTCATTTAAAAACTCCTCCCTTGGAGGCTCTCTTATCATACTTCTGTCTCTCTCGCACACTAAGCTCGGAGTTCCCACGGGTGTACGCAGCCCTCTTAACGGTTCCTTCCCCTGCATGCAGGACCGAACCCGTCAATTATTATTCAGGAACCCGCATCTAAAAATCAAAGGAAATCGGCAAAATTGTATTTCTGAATTTTTAAAATAGTTATTATTTTATATTCAACGTGTTTTCCCTTCTTTTCGTTTTTTTTTATATATTTTTAATAAGATTTATTTGTTATGGTTTTTCATAATTTATAATAAATTAATAAAAATTATTACTCCTATATCTGTGGGAATAATTTTTCTATTTTAACACAATTTCTATTTACATATACGATATTTTATTAATTTATAACGTTTATCGTAATTGTTGATAATCCGCAGAGACTATCCTTCTCAAATATGGAATTGAGCTTCCAGAAGGAAAAAAAATTGGCCCCTAATAATTATTGGTTGTGCTAGCAATTGGAACTAGTCTTTGTTCGCCACTCCAAGCAGTCTGAGTTCCGAAGTGACACATCCAGACGGATGCCGACGTCGAGGAGGACGCCGACGCCCTACATCTTCCCCAGGAGTTTCCCAGAGGCCAACGAAGGCCTGAATACGCGCTGGTTGACCAGGGGCAGCCTGGATCGAGTAGCCAGGAGACAATCGGATTGATGCCACCATCAGGCAGGACGAATGACAAAGTCCTCGACACCATGACGTCGCGGGGCGCAACGCCGTTATGTATCATTATCTTTTTAACGAGTTCGGGAGCGAGATCATCTCCTGGATAACTCTTTGTACTGACCTAATATAGTTAGTTATTATGTTAACTACTGTGTCCTTACTGACTTGGCCCCTTTCTCTTAGTGATCCTACCTCCCAATTCCCACCTCCTTTCCTTATATAACTACCACAACCGCTATAATTGACCTAGAAGGTCTGGCGCCTAAAACATATTTTTTAAGAAGGAACGTAATATTTATTTAGGTTGCAATATTCAATATATCACTCAAAATTTTGTAATAATAAATATTTGTTGAATATTGAAACAATCTCAGTGTCACGTTTCGTTCGATGATCAAACTTGAATGATAAAACTTTCTATTGAAGTTAGTAAAACTAGTAAACCGTCAGTAAAGTATTTTTTAATGGTTTCCTGAATTAAGGGGTCTATCCTAATTTTCATAATTTTTTACATTCTCATCAGAGAAGGTATTAGATTTGTGTAAAATTTGACCCCCCCCC
>CAJFCP010022944.1:8194-25411 GCA_904066005.1 Synergus itoensis | reverse complement strand
TATGGATGTCACGGAAGACAATTTTTACAAAATTGGAACGAAGTCTGGTATAATTTCGTAATTAGACAGTCGCAATCATTTCATGCCAACTAATAATTCATTCCTGAATATTGATGATGTTCCTGTAGAAGATGTTGCTTTACGTACGGTGAACAATAAAGCGTCTCTACTTGGTGGGCAAGGTTTTGTTAGGTGTAGCTGTACGACGAAGTGTTCAACCAAACGATGCGCGTGCAAGAAAAAGGGAGTATTGTGCAACTCGCGATGCCATAACTCTTTGAGCTGCGTTAACAAATAGAATTTTGTTACTTTATCATTACAACTGCCTATGTAAATAGCTTTTTAACTTTTGACCGCATATATTTATAAGAAGGCGATAATATCACTGCCAGTTCATTGTTATAATTGTAATTCGAAGCATGCAATCTTTTTCTCGCTTTTATCCGGCGCATATATGTGTTAGTAAAAAATGAATCATGTTTGTAATTAAATTCCCGAGAATTAATTTCCGTTGGGTGTACATTGAACATCGAAATAACGTGTACTTGAGCTTCGTAAACGAGGCTTGTACGGAGCTGACTTCGTACAAAATCGCTTGTACGGAGCCGGGCTCCGTACAACGTCGGGCTTCGTACGTAACATATATATACTTCTTACATTAGCTTTGAAAACAAAGATAAAAACATTCATAACTACAAATAAAAGCATAACTTCCTTAATATTCAATAAAATGCATTAATCATACAGGTCAATCGATTCATCTCGACGAAAGGAATCTTTCTTTTTTTTTTACATAAGCTTTGAATTTTCATTATTTGTGAAGTTATAGTCGAAAAATCAATTTTACAAAAATTCAAAATCTACATAAAAATTTTAAAATTCAATATTTTGAAAAATCCTTTGGCACGTTTTGAGATATAGGTGGAGCATATACCCTACAAATTTCATCAATTTATCCACAACTGTCATTAAGTTAATAGGGCGACAAAAAATGGCGACATCCATACACACACATCCACACACACATACACACATACATCCGAACAATTGATTAGAATGTTGTAATAGACTTTTATCAAGTGAGGAAAGTTTAATTAAACGATTTTAAAAATATTATAAAATGTAACGATTACAAAGCTTCCTCTATGAGGAAGCAAAAAGGATGAAGAAAATTATTTTAAATTTTGTCCCTTTCGGTATTACAAATATTGCTTTAAACGTACCAATATCTGTTTCTGATAAGGTGACATCTCGTGATACGGCTGATATAACTCTCTCTGCAGGAATTGTTGCTGCGAGATCTAACTGTTCCGAAACTGTCTCAACTGTGGCAGTCATAATCTGTTCGAAAAACTGAAATAATAATTGAAATGATTAGTTAAATTTCTGTTCAGGTTCTACACATTATGGTGACCATAAGAAAAATAAATATTTTTTTTTAACGCGATACAAAACTGGAAAATTTTTCCTCTTCGAAACAAATGTTTGGTTTTTGGTAATAAAAAATTCTTGCCTAGCCCTCAAGAAATATTTAATTATATAACATCAAAAAATTTTGGTTGGAAAAAATAAAAAATAGGTAACAATTTATTTTTAACCACATATATAGGCAAAGTTGTGAACAATTGTTCTCGCGGGCAAATTATTTTATTATATTTCGGACTTGAAAGATAATTTTCAGCAGAATTCTAAGTTTATTTAAAAAATATCGGGAATAAAAATCTCTAAAAAATCGCTAAATAAAAGTCAATTAAAGATCTTAAATTATTTCAAATTTCAGCATGTTAAATTTGAAATAAATTATTCTATACGAAAATGTTAGGCAGGTTGTGTTGAGAGAATCAGAAAATATTAAATGAAGATTCTATTGCTCAGTGCCAGAGAGCTGTCGGTAGCTCAGGTGTTAAGACTCGAGGCTACCGATTTCGGGCTACGGGTTCGATTCTTTAGCCGGTATCAATGGAAAAATTTTCTATGTACTTACTTCACTAACCGAAGCTCTGGTGGTTCGGAACCCACCGTAAACTGTAGGTACTCACATGAGAGGTTGGTGAACCTCTCGGATCGCTCCCCCCACCCTAACCCCTACCAAATGTCTTGGTATATTAGGGAGTACTCCCGGCATTGAGGCAAGACGGCTAGCGAAATAAACACGGCCTCTGCCACTCGAGCCGATGGGTAAGCCTGGTTCCGCAATGGGTTAATCCGCGAATAAAAATATCGAGGAATGACTGGTGGTCTGAACGTCTAGTTGAGGCTCCCTCGGGAGGACCCTCCAGCCCGCGAGAACCAACCACCCCGATGAAGGCGACATGTTCAGAGTATTGTCCTGAGTATATAAGGGTATTGGCACAATGTGTTTTCAGCCTGAGCACCTGTAGAGGCCCAACGGGGGTGGAGAACCTCGCCCGAACCGAACCCATTAATGAATTTTTAATGTATGTAAAATGAATTTTTTATAGCCTTAATGTATAAAAAGAATCCTCTAGATTTTACTAACAAAAAATTTTTCTTTGAAAAAGTTAGTAACAGCGTATAACAGTAGTCTCAGCCTCAAGGGACTTTCGGCCTCTGAGTACTGCTACAATTCTGACGTGTAACCTTACGTTCGATCAAATATATACAGCAAGATTTAACATCATGTAGTAAGAATGGTCTACGGGATCGACCTTTGCTCATGACACAATATCATATAACGAGTGAGTCTATTACGTCGCTGAGGACTCTTTCATACATGGGTGGATTTCACTCCAAAAATAGTTATCCAACTATGCAAAACTTTTACACTACAACCTCGAAGAAGTCCTGATTATTTGCTATGAGGACTACTTCGCGAACGTCAGTTCCGAGAAATTCCGCTAGGCGAGCAGGGCCGACGCATCCCAACTGAGCGCCCCTTTGGGCACTGCCAGTCAGAAAAAAAGATTGTAGAAATTACCGTAAGTGAGTCGGTCCTGTTTTTACCCCCCACTTAGTTCCTCAGTCGCTCGATCTTAGAGTAGGTGCGCGTGGGACGGGAGGGATCAGGACTACTTCGGGAAGGACTACTTCAAGGTTGTAGTGTATTAGATTTTACAATCAAAGAAATTGGAATGAACATTGGTATTCTACAATCTACAAACTTTAATAACAAACTAAGTGCAAACTAAGTGCTCGAAAACGGCGCTATGCCTCAACATGGGCATCGGCCGAACATTATGCAATTTAATAAAAGTGTTTTAAAAACTCTGAAAGTAAATTTGATATTTTGCTTGGGAGAAATCAAAATTATTGCCGCCTACCTTGCCTTCCGAAGAACCACAAAAAGGAAAAATAATCCAACCTTTTTGGTAAGATGGCTCGGTAAAATTAGCCGACTCTAAATTCCCAAAAAATAGCTCACCAACTACCAAGAATGCATATACGAACGAACAGCCAGCACGGAACTGAGTATTCGCTGAGCTTCCCGTCTAAGCGCGCAGTCGTCGTGCAACATAACTACGTAAGTCCAAAACCTGCTACTCCCTGGTGGCGGATAGTAATACTGCTACCGAACAAAATGGATGCGTCCATTTGTTATTAAGCTGCATTTACACCTTTTAGGAAAATGGTCTTCTTCTCACTCTACCATGTGACTATCCCATAAGTTTGTCTCATTCGCACATTTTCTGGGGAAAATGTGTGGAAAATATGCGAATGAGACAAACTTATGGGACAGTCACATGGTATAGTGAGAAGAAGAACATTTTCCAAAAAAGGTGTAAATGCAGCTTTACAGTTCGCATGCAGGGGATGGACGGTTTTTTTTTTTGCGAATTTGTGTGGAAAATCTTTCAAAGACACTCGAGAGGAACCGCACTCCCGAGCGTGTGGGATTTCCACTCACTAAAAACCACCACATCTTGGTGCTGATCCACCCTGGAACTGCGTTAGCATTACTTTAGTGGGACCGTTTTCTTCGCTAATGGACAACGCCTACTGTATTTCTCGTCTCAAGATGGTGTTGTTACCAGGTTCACTTCTCTCTTCTTCTGACGTAGGATCTTTTCTACATACAGTAGCGCTCAAAAGTATTTTGTAGACACGTAATTAATTTATTTTTTAGAAATTCAGTACAAAATTGAAAAATATATACAAGTGAAGAAAAGTAACATGAAAATGAAAATGTTTATTACTTGCAAGGCATATTTTATAGTCTTACAAAAATTATATACTCGATAATACTATTTTCAAAAGGCTCCAACATTAAACAATCTACAAAATACTTTTGAGCGCTACTGTACGTAGAAATTTTCTCCCAAAGTTCCTGGCGCTCGAGCATCATCCGGATTCAGAGTGTCTAGTGATCAGAAAATTGGAAACTCCCGGGTTTTTCCCGGTCTTTTCCAATCTTTTCCCGGTCAAATTTTTTTTCCTCCGACCAAATTTATAGTTGCCTTTTTTTGGTTTTTGAAAAAAAATTCTTTTTTTTTAATTTTATAAAGTAGAAATAAAATAAAAAGAAGATAAAGTGTAGAAAAAAGTCGATTTTTCAATGAAATACAAAAAAATCCCGGTCCTAAATGAAATTCCCGGGTTTTTCCCGGTTTTTTCCCGGTTTCTCCAGGTTTCCTGGTCCGCTAGACACCCTGGGATTGCATTGTCGGGCGTCAGTTGTCCAGCTTCTGTTTTCAATCTGAGTCGCAGATTGAAAACTTTCAGCGGTCGCATTCGAAGAATGTGTGCTCCGCGTCGTCTTGATCGACTCCGCAGTACACACAACTAGGGCTCTGCATTTTTCCCATTCTGTGGAGGTAGGCCTGGAAGAGACCACGTCTAAAGAGGAATTGCGTCAGAAAGTAACTTAATTCTCCGTGATTGCGCTCGACCCAGGTACTCAGCTGAGGGATGAGTCTTGCGGTCCATCGTCCTCTTCTGTCACTGTTTCACCGTTATTGCCAGAGCATATTAGTGGAGGTTCTGGCCTTGCTTTTCACGGTCTTCTTTCCTACTTCCTGCGTTCTTTCGAAAATGCTCTTCTTTTCCAGAGCTAGTTGGTCAATGGGTATCACCCCTGCAATCACGAGGGCTGCGGGTTCCGATACAGTGCGGTAAGAGCACACGATCCTTAGTGCTCTTCTGTACTGTTTTCCTGCTATTCTCTTCCTGTAGGTCTCCTTTTTCAGTGCGTCTGCCCATACCTCACTTCCATATAGAAAGATGGACTGCGTGAGCGACATCATAAGTCGTCACTTACTTGGTCTTGGCTCGTTGATGTTGGCCATGAGCCTGCTCAGTGCAGACGTCACAAAGGTTGTTTTGTCTGACACCTTCCTGATATGCTTCTAGAATGTGAGCTTCGTGCCCATCATGATACCGAGATGTTTCACGGCCAGTTTGGTTTCGATCATCTCTGTTCCGACCTGCATCGTTATGATCCTAGGAATCCGCTTACCGGTAATTAGCACCAGCTCAGTTTTTTGAAGCGCTAGGTCCAACCCGTGGCTTTCCATCCACCTGTTTACTAGACGCATGACATGATTCAACTTCCACTGAGCTTTCTCAACGTCCTGAGCCGCAATCACTGCCACTATGTCGTTCACATACCCAGACATATACGTGCTCTCCGGCATTTTCATACGCAGTATATCATTGTATGAGATATTCCAGAGATTTGCCCCTATCTAGGACTGATCCCTGGGAGAATCCGGCTGTGATCTATCTCTTTCTGGTTCCATTCGTGGTTGTGTACATCAGTACTTTGTCCGTCAAGTAGTTCTAGATTATCCGCAGCAGATATCCATGAATTTGGAATTTTTTCAGTGCCTTTATCATATCAATGCACCTGGCGGAGTTAAATGCGTTCTTGACGTCCAACGTTGCCAGGAGAACGATCTGTTTCGAGCATCGGCTACCGCTCTGCATTGAGTGAGCAGTTTTTACAATTTCTAGTACTGCTTGGATTGTGGTACGTCCTTTCCTTGACCCATACTGCCTTGGTGAGAGGTCTCGAGCATCCTCAAAAGCTGTCTCCAGTCGGGATTTCAACAGCTTCTCAAGAAGTTTTCCTGTTGTGTTCAGCATACAGAGTGGTCGGTATGCTCCAGGGGAATTCGGATCACCTTTACCCTTGCTCATCAGCACAAGTCTGTCTTCCATTCCAAAGGAAATTTTCCTCCTTTCAGACAAGCGTTGTACATGTTTAGCAGTAGGTGCGATGAAGTACGGGCCACAGCCTTCAACGCTTCTGCTGGTATACCGTCTGGTCCTGGGGCTTTCCTGTTTTGAAGACCTTTCACTGCTCTTGCGAGTTCCTCTATGGTGAAGAGCGATGTATCGCCATACAAAATCTCCATTCCATCGTGCTGTCTCACTAGGTGGGTGGAGAAGAGCTTATCGACAATGTTTTCAACCGTTGTTGGTTCCATTGCTTCGATGGCTGAGAGGGCTCCGAGCTTCCGAGTGACTATCCTGTAGACCAAGCCCCAGGGGTCGTTGTTGATCTCCCGGCAATGACTGTCCACTTAAGGGATTTGCTCCTGTTTATGATTTTTTGAAGCTTATTCCTCATCTGTTTGAATTGCACATCGATTTGAGTAGTTTCTCCATTCTCTCGTTTTCTCCTGGCTCGAGTTGCCTTTCGATGGCATTGCAAGCATTTCTGGCGGATTTCGGCTATTTCCTCATTCTACCAATAGACAGAGCGTCTCCTACCGCGCTTGTTCTTCCGTCAGGTTCCTCAGCTCTCTCGTACAAGCTGGATAATGCTCTTCCTCTCTCCAGCATTACTTTGCAGGACCGTTCCTCGTTGAGCTTAGCACCATTCCAGCGGGATTGCTCATCGTGGTGTATCCTGGCTTGAAAGTGTCTTCCTAGACTAAAACTGATATACTGATAATCACTGCCAGGATATTCTTCAATGACCTTCCAATGTTGCATGGTCGAGGCTAGGGTTTCGGATGCCAGAGTGATGTCTGGTAACGTTCCTTTTTGTCCTGATCGTTTAAAGGTTGGTTTGCTTTCTTCGTTTATGACTACAAGTCCCGAGGTGTCCGCGAACCATGTTGGACTAGTTCTATCTTGGTGCTGCTCACTGATGATTAGAATATCGATTTCCTTTTCACCTAAAACATTGCGGGACTAAACTTCTTTGACGAATCCTGTTGTTGATCCATCCGATTTTTATTCGGGAGATTTCAGTCAGTTTACCCGCCAGTATTTCGCTGATTTCTACCTGTCCTCTCCTGTTGGGTTTGGAAATTTAAATATTTATTTCCACACCTTTTTCTTTTAGTTCCCGACTAAGGGCCTCTTCGACGTCTTTGGAGGTCGTCGTACTGTCTAGGTCTAGGAGTTCCAATGTGACTCTAGGTACCAGATTCCGTACCGCTCCAGTCTCTCCCAGTGTCCTTTTGACAATGTTCGAGAATTCTTGTGAATCTTTGGATTCTCTTCCAAGCTCCAATAGGATTTCACCCCCTTTGGTCTGGCGAATAGAACGGAGTACTGTATCTCTCTCCCCCTTTTATTGATTTTCACCTTCATGTCGCTGAGTACCTCTGCATAGGTTTTAACTTCAGCAGGCTTAATTAGCAGTGCCTCAAGGCGCTGTCTCTTTTTCAGCTTGTTTCGCCGCTTGTTTGGTTCCTTTGTTGGTACGTATCTCGTTCCTCCTGGTTTTGTTCCCCTCCTTTCTTGGGGGGGTTGGGACTTCTTCGGAAAGCGGTAGCGCTTTCGGCGGTTTCCTCTTTTTAACGACCTGCGTCCATTTCGCCGTGTGGTGCTCTTCTATTTTTTTCTTTCCAATTGGGGTGGCCAAATGGTTTTCGGCTAGGCTAGTAGCCGGTCGTTTGTTGGGCGCTGTTCTCGTCTCTGGTGTCTTCGTGCTCATCCGCCGCATTTGGGCCGAGAGCAGGCCAGTGAAGCTGTCTTAGGCCTTTTTCCGAAGTCCCAATTGCTCCTTAAGCTTATCGACAGCTTCTTTCATTGCCTCAACACCATCCTTGATCATGGTGCTGGCGTTCCTTTGGCAATCCGTTACGTCTTTTATCTTGTTAGTCGCCGCTTCGATGTCGTGTATCAGCTTCATGACAGAGCTATCGTAAGAATCGATTTTCCGTCTCAGCTGGGCTACTTGTCCCGTCTTTTTTTCTTCGCAGTCTGCGTAGTGCGTTTAGTCTCCCCAAAAATCCTAGAGACCGGCATCGACCACGGGGGCTTTCACCCGATCGGAATCGACGGTGAGAATTGAGCTCTCTTGGGGTACATTGTTTTGTACAAACTTGTTTTCCATTTTTGGTTTTTAAAGTTCAGGGTTCCTTCCCCTAGCCAGTTTTATGCCCACTCCGGGTATTTCGTTTCCCCGGTACCACCTAGGTATACCTAGGAAGCGTCCCCTATCCGCAACCTGGGAAGTTGCCCGATAGGAAACTAGCAACACCACACGGGGGTAGTGGACGGTTAGTGCTTTAGAAATGGGAGAACATACGCTCCATCTAGTGTTGACTCGGAACACTAAGATAAGATAATGTAGATAATAGATGACCAATCAGATAATATCCAGATAATATGGAATTATAATTAAAATAAATTAAAGTAAACAATTGAAAAGTAAATAGAATTACATAAATAAATATTTTAATAATTATTTATATAATTGAATATGGTTTTCTATTGATTTTTTAGTAAAAAAGGATTTTTGTGTAGAAACTTGAGTCCAGGAAGTAATATAAAGAAGTAACGATTATATTTAAGTATAATAAATCTGAACATGACAGTGCATAACGAATAGTGATGGCCATTTTAAACAATATCAACATTTTAAGAGGGCTGAGGTAAGGGGAAGGCAGAAAACTGCATCATCTAGCGATCATAATTATAATGCGCCACATCTTCCATTACAACCGTCCAGCCCCTGCTCGCATGGTGGTGTCAAGATAACGCGACTATCGCATAATTATTAATTAGTAATTAATTAATTAATTAATTGATAATCAACTCATTAATCATTTTCACAATTAATCATATCATGATTCATATAGCATTGTAAGCACCATCTCTCAATTGTAAACCTTATCGATAACGCAAGCACATAAAAAAAAAAAGTGGTCTGTACCAAGAACCGGACCTATATATTCGTATGTATTTTGACGCGCTGAATCCGAATCCGGAGTCCGTTTTGCTCCATCACGTCAAATTTAAGGGCATTTGAAGGTCAAATCGACAAAAAAATAGTCAAATTGATTCAAATTAATATTTCTATATATTTTTGGGGTTGTTGAATCCAAATCCGATGTCCGTTTGATCCGAAAAGGTCAAATTGAAGGTCATTTTGCAGGTTAAATGTTAAAAAAAACATTAAATGTTAAAAAAAGTTGGATGCATATCTACAGTCTGTTCAAAAAGAGCGTGTTCGCGATATTTCGGAAACTAATGGAGATTTTTGAAAGTTTTTTTTTTTTTAATTAAAGTTCGTTCAAAGGACTAATGCGCACATATGATACCACTTCAGTATCCCTCGAACCGTCCGAGAGAACGCACGTGAATAAAAATGAGTTCCGCGTACGCTAAAAGATTCGAAGCCGTCTTCTTGTGTCTCCATCCAAGAGGACCAAAAATGTCCGTCACAGCGGCTGCTAGATACTTGAGGAAGTCGAAGGCATTCGTTGTGAAGTGGGTTGAGCGGTACAAAGCCGATAGAACCGTCGACGATCTTCCTGAAAGAGGAAAAAGGCGCGTAACAACCAGCAAGGAGGACAAAGCGATCGTGCAGCTCTTTAAGCGTACCCCCACTCTACGATTGCGAGAAGCCAAGGCTATACTAGCCAAGAGGGGAGTATGTGTTAGTATCAACACCATACGACAGCGATTGGTTGAATCAAAGATCCAGTGGCGTAGCACGAGGCAAAAACCTCTACTTTCAGAAACCCACATCGAAAAACGAAAGGCATGGGCTGCTGAAAATCTCGACCGGGATTGGTCGAACGTCATTTTTTCTGATGAAGCGTCGTTCTGGGCATGGGTTCCCGTAAAGTATGCATGGTCTACGGCTGGCAGTAGATTTCTCCAGCAGACCATTAAACATCCAGTAAAGGTCCATGTTTGGGGATGCTTCTCTGAGCGTGGTTTTGGATGTTTGGAGCTCTTCACCGAGAACCTCAACGCTCAGAAAATGTTGCAGATATATCAACGTGGTCTCCTAAGGTCTGCTGCAAAGATGTTTGGGGCCAATAATTCTGATTGGATCTTGCAAGAGGATAACGACCCGAAACATCGAAGCCGTCTCTGCAGCGCTTGGAAAGAGGAAAATGGGATCACGACCTCGGACTGGCCATCACACTCCCCAGATGCAAATCCCAACGAAAACGTCTGGAGTGTTTTGAAGAGGAAGCTTGCGGGAAAACGTGTGTTCACCCTGAAACAGCTGTCGCAAAAAATCCGGAAGCTATGGCAAGAGTTACCATCGAACTACGCAGAAAACTTGGTGGAAAGCATGCCAAGAAGGTGCCAGGCCATTCTAGACAACGATGGGGACTGGACCATTTATTAGGTGGTTGCGCATTAGTGTTTTAAACGTACTTTAATTTAAAAAAAAAACATTCAAAAATATGCATTAGTTTCCGAAATATTGCGAACACGCTCTTGTTGAACAGACTGTAGACGTAAAATTTCCCGTTCTTTCAGAATCTGCAGTCAAAAATTCACTTTTAGCAGAATAAACACATTTAACCTTGAAATAACCTTCAATTTGACCTTGTAGGATAAAATGGACATCGGATTTAGATTCAACGACCCCAAAAATATAAAGGAATAATAATTTGAATCGATTTGACTATTTTTCTAGGATTTTTCCTTGAAATAACCTTCAACCTGACCTGATGGAGACAAACACACACCGGATTCGGATTCAGCGCGTCAAAATACATACGAATATATAGGTCCGGTTCTTGGTACAGACCAATTTTTTTTTGTATGCCTGTGTAATCATTCACTTAATTTAGGTTAATTCATGTCTATGTAATTTACCCTTATGATTTTACCCTTACCCTTAACCTACAACAATAACAAACCCGCAAGAGGATCTCAATAACCCCACGATCTCAATAAGGGATGTCTACAAGGCCCAACACACACTCAAAAGACTGTGAGGATCACATCTGCACTTTCTACACCCTCGCTATCAAATTTATGGAACTCACTTCACATGCACCCTCAACATTAAAATTTATGGATAAAGTATCTTCTGTATCCATGTCACTAACACGCCCATGTTGACATAAAAAAATTTCTAAAACCATGCACTAACACATCCGTGTTGCACAAGTTGCGCGATTCACTGGACCCAAATTCTTACTTAAACAGCGGGTCTAACAGAAGAAACCAGTCTTGAGTTCAACGGTTGAGAGTGCATTACAACGGGTCAAAAAGTACTGACAGTGAATCCCGAGTTTCGAGTCCTCTGTGTGATAAAGAAGTACAGTGTCTAAGTCCATTCCAATGTGAACCTGTGGAATCTCTAAAATTGAAACCATAGTGTACCTGTGCATCCCTTCTAAGTACAAATCAAGTGGAACACCTATAGTGAGACATCAGTGAAATGATTCCAGGAAAATACCCTTGGAAATCAACGTTACCACAAAGAAATCTACATCTCATAAAGGATTACGTATTGAAGAATCATCTAATTAATCACCATTGACTTGCTCATCAACCAAACTCAGGCTCATAAATTAACTTCTCGTAAGGGTCAATTCTTGTTTAAAGCAAATTGTATCAAAGCTCAAAATTGTAACTTTTAATTTAATAAATTCTGTAATGAGGCGATCGATTTGTTTTAGCGCCTGAAAAATAAAGAGAGATAAGTGTATGAATGGAAAAAGGACAAATGAGAAACCAATAATCATTCGTACAGAGTTGTAACAGGAGTGGGGAGTTGAAAGATCGGCTGAAGAGACGATGAGACTATTGTCATTAGGACTTAATAATTGGATTGGAGAACATATTTAATTTTAACCGTCACGTCTCATCGTGTCCAAAGCAAGGAAGAGGTAAATGATCCTGCTCTACCTAGTAAAAAGAATATGGTGTTTGTGCGATTGTTTTCTTATCGGTCGAAGTGTGTTTTTGTGTTTAAGCGTGGCGGTCTTTTCCATTATCTGTTTTGTTTATATTCTTAATTTATCGATATTGGACATAAACGCAATACTTGACGAAGCCATTCATCGAGGACAACGCATTACGAGATCGACAACTCTGGAATGTTATTAGGAAGCAGATTTCCGTTGATTTTTGGTTTGTTAATGGCTCGACTATCTGCAACATACAAAATCTCAAGATACTCGCCTTCCTAGCGTCGATTTGGTATCGTATCATTTTTGCTTCGTGCGTTTGTCCGATTATTTGATTTCGATGATTTCTTAAGTGTGTTTTACTATGTTTAAATTTTATGCTCAATATTGCTTCGCTTGTCTGGTCCGAATTTAATTGATCATTTATAATATTTATCGTCTTATCTCGCATTTCGAATTCAATGTCTTATATTTGCGCATTATTCGAAATATTTATTTTAATGACTCGATAATTTAACGTTCATCTTTCGTATTATTTGAAATTGTTGTCTAATGTTTTTTTAGGGCTGTTATTGTATTTGAATTCACCTTGTTGATGGTCTTTTGTTTCCATTGTATGGATGTGTGAAAGAGTGTATTGATTTTATCGGTTTATCCTGACTATTCATTATATCTGATGTTAATTATTTGACGTATATTTTCTTAATTTCATCCAACCTGCTTTTCAATGAATTATTTTCCATTCAAATTTCAACGTAATTTTATTTCTTTTTTTTAAATCCTTAAATTGAGTACTCATTTTTCTATAGATAAATTTTATTCTTTAGCTGTCAATCATATAGTACGCATGTAGCTGATCCTTAGAAAATATTAGTTACTGTAAACACAATCTAAATTGTTTCACTTGACTTGTTCTCGCTCCCAGATTCGCATTAAGTTGTAGACTAAAACGAGGGAATTAGTAATAAGGAAATCGAGTCTGTTGCCAGGTAGGTCAATTAGTAAATAAATATTAGGCAGGACGTAACAGTGGTTTCGAGCCAAATGCGGAGTTTTCAAATTTCAGAGCAACAAGTTTGACTAATCGGAAGCACGATTTAGACAGTCGAGTATCCATGATTCACTGCGGGAATGTGAGTTTAAATCGGCATTATTTATTCTTTTATCGGTATTGTGTATTTTTGATTTTGCGGTGGAATAAATACACAATCAACCGGAAAATCGGCGATTAACGATCTATAGTTTTTTTACGATTACTTATACACTTTTTCCGAAGAGCTTACCTGGATTCACTGTATTGCCAATAACAAATAAGCTTAAATAGGGCCTTGTTGCTTCCTCATAGAGGAAGATTTGTAGTTGTGTCAAAATCCAGTTTCTAAAAAAAGGTTTTTTTGCACATATTACAAGGGGAATACACTCGAAGCCTATGATAGCGGTCAGCTCGGTTGGTCGGCCGCTAACGCGAGCGTATTGGAGACGTCAAAAATTCAGGGACGTATGTACCTCCTCACAGATTTGGAGTTTTCCTTCAAACGTTAATCGCTTCCTTTTTAACATTTTTGTAACGCGAAACAAAACACTGACAGCGAATGGGAAACAACTGGAATGTGGAACGAACTGAACACAATTTTGGAGCAAACTATAGTGGTTGACGTAATTGAAAAAAAACTAGCAGTTAACCGCTTAAGGTTCTGCCCACCTTGTTGATGCGGCACTGCTGAGTTCGTGACGTCACCCTTCCCGCCCCACGGAACCCCTTACCAACTATATATATTACCGCCAATTCCACGAACCGCTACCACGAGTGTCGCTACCATGAGCTTCGAGTGTATATATAATATAATGTCCTGAAAAATTGTCCGGATGTATGTGTGTGTGTGTGTCCCGTTTTTAATGATCCTGCAATATCTTGAGAACGCGTACAAATAAATTGATGAAATTTTGCATAGTTATTCCTCTACATATATGTACACAAGGTTGAATTTCATACAACGGTTTAATAAAATATATAATTTTTTAAAGTTTTATGTACCTTTATAATTTTAGTGAAATTGATTTTTCGACTATAATTTCTCAAATAATCAAAATTCAAAGTAGACGTCACAAGGAAAAAGATTCCTTATGTCGAGACGAATCGATTAATCTATAAGTTTAATAAATCCATTTAAAAATAAGAAAGTTATGGTTATTTATAGTTTTTAAAATTTATTCTTTCGCTATATGTTCTCAAATAATCAAAATTTTGAGCTGACGTAAGAAAAATAGATATTCTTTTTGTCGAGATGAATAGATTGACTTATATAATTAATGCATTTCATTGAGAAATAAGAAAGTTATGGTTCATTGTATTTTTCAAAAATTAATTTTTTAACTATAATTTCTCAAATAATAAAAATTTAAAGCTGATGATTCTTGTGTAATCTCCATGAAATGTGTTTAGGAATTACTCTTTGAACATTTCATCGGAATGTGTATTTCTATTTATCACTATGTATGAGATATTCTTCTCTTAGTGTATCATTTATTTGCAATTTGTATCGATTGATATTGTTTTTGATGTTTGTTCTCCATTGACTTTGAATATAATTTTTATCGAAAATTCTCACATATTCGTTTAGATCATTTCTTTTCTCATTATGTATCAAGAATCGTCATTTATTCAATACTAGATTAATTTAGATATGTAAATTATAGCTAAATAAACATTTTATATTTTTGTTAGTAAAAATTATAGATCTGTTTCAATTATCTCTAAAACCTGACCCTGGCTTAGGCTGAAGCGTCCGTTGAGATAGTTAGATGAAGACCCCTTAAAAAACAGATCGTTACATGGCGCCCGAACAGGGACGTCAAGTAAAAAACATATCGTTACAAATGTTATAAATATAAAAAATAAAAAATTTTTAATTTTTAAAGTAGGCTTATAAAAGTGTTGAGCGTTCAGCAAGAGGGAGAGGGAGGTTTAAAAGAGGTGTTGGGAGAGGGATTATACATTATGTTTATAACATTAAAAATTACTATATGGAATAAAGAAGTTATTTAAAAAAAATATATATTAAATACTTAATACTTCCTCTATGAGGAAGCAAATCATATTTCATTCCAGAAAGCAAAGTGCTCATTGAAAGAACACAAAAGTTTATACAACTTTAGAGCTAGTTTATAAGTGTCATATTCGAGCATTATTTTTTTCGCCCCTCAGAAATCTTGTTTTTTTGGAAAAACTTTATTTAAAAATGAACCTCTAGTGTTGTGAAAAAATCAATCATACTATTCGAAAGGTTATTCAATAACGTTTCGAATGACCTATTATTCATTCAATTTCGGTTCAGAGTCCCGGCAATCCGTCGAAAAGGAGTTGGTGTGCCATATTGGAGCCATATCCTCTATGACGTATAAAATACAAAATTACATGGTATAATATTTCAACTTTGTCAGTTTTCAGCTTCAGACAATTCTGGTTTGAGTGACAAATAAATATAATAGGTTTAATAAATTTTTAAAGTGTTAGATGGGTTTGCGTAAAAAATTTCATTCTAAAATTTTTAAACTCATATAACCTTTCAATTTTCTGACGACTTCATTCTTCTGATTTCGAACAATACGAGTAGTAATGACTCTCAAATTTCTTGGCAACTCAATTTATCGAAATTTGTCAATTTACATTATCGTATAAAACAGCTTACACGAAAAAGCTTAATCACACACACACACACACACACACAAGCTGTCTGTCTTTCACATATTTAATTTTATTAATTTCAAAAAGCTTAATAATCTACCTGTAAATGTTAATTGTACTGCTTTACCTTCAAACCACATTTTACGATCGTTGATTACACAAGCACACAAAAATAAAGGTCTTCTTACAGGAAGGTGACCCATATACCCCTATGTTTTTCTGATGTCCGTTTACCCCCACCACGTCATAATTTAGGTCAATTGAAGGTCAAATCGACAAAAAAAAATTTTTATTAGAAATGATTACTATTCCTAACGTTTTTGGGGTCCCTGAATCCGAATCCGAGGTCCACTTGACCCTATCGAATCACTATCAAGGTCAATTCAAGGTCAAATCGGTAAATATTGCAAAAATGGATTTTTGACTACAGATTCGGAAAGAGCGTGAAATTTTGCGTCCAGTCATAGTATTGTCAATTTGTTTCCAACAAGACTTCATAGGTCAATCAGAGGTTATTTACGTTGTTATATATTAAGTTTACGCGGTATTGAAAATTTAAGAAAATATGGTTGTGTGAGACCATAATGATACGTTTTTGGGGTCTCTGAATCCGAATTCAAGGTCCACTTGACCCTATCGAATCACTATCAAGGTCAATTCAAGGTCAAACCCCAAAAAAAAAACCGCCTAAAAGCGGTTCTACTTCACAATGGTAACACGTATGCACCTATTCCAATAAGTCATTCAACAAAGTTAAAAGAAACGTATGAAAATTTAAAAATAGTTTTGGACAAAATTCAGAATACAGAACACCAATGGAAATTTTGCGGGGACCTTAAAATTTCCACTCTGATTTTGGGACAACAATCGGGTTTTACAAAAAAATCCCTGTTTTTTGTGTCTTTGGGATAGCAGAGATAGAAAGAAACACTACTTACAAAAAGATTGGTTAAAGCGAGAAGATTTCTATCCTGAGTCCAAAAATATAATATAATACGTGAACCTTTACTAGATCCTTCAAATATTTTGCTTCCGCCTCTTCATATCAAACTTGGTCTAATCATGTTACGTTCCGAAACAATTTGAAGCTATAATAAACCTACAAAGAAATATATTAAAAATAAGGCATTGCATGTATATATGTATATCTACGTATAAAAGCATCCACACTCTTTTTCTATCTACTTTTATATACATACATATATCTACTCCGATAAGGATGTCTTATGCAATCAAGAAAAGGCGACTAGAGGTTATTAACTTCATATGATGCTTCCGTTCTTTGATGACTATCTATATTCCACTTCCGAATACATTGTAGCGCAGGTCTCTGACCGGCATTCGTCTTTTCATATTTTCCATTTCGCATATTGCGTAATACCGATTGCAGATTGATATCGTCAAAACTAGGACAACTCATAAAATTACCGTTACTATTAGAAAATCTTAGAAGTCCCTACCCTGATTCTTGACTATAAAAACAGCAAAGACCAAACGCAAATTGTC
>CAJFCP010022941.1:17671-35055 GCA_904066005.1 Synergus itoensis | reverse complement strand
ATATATATATATATATATATATATATATATATATATATAATAAAATAATTCGTAGCTTAAATTTATCAGTTAAATTTGTACATATTTACATTGTTTTTTTTATTTTTAGGGTTAATTTTTGAGGAAGGCATGCTTAATTCTATTCATATGTACGATGGATTTTGTACCATCGTCTTTGACAATCTCGACATTGTAGTCACTAATTATCCGTGTGATTTTATACGGACCCTCATAATGATCTCCTAGTTTGTTTTGACGTTTCTCGTTAAGCAGGTAAATATATTGGCTTTCCGTGAAATTCATCTCATTAAGTTTACGGTCGTAATAAACTTTACACCTTCTCTTTGCAGATTCTAATCTCGCGTGAACCATGGATTCCGTGTTTACTAACCTGTTAAGCAGGTCGTCTACATATTTATTAAAGGTTAAAAGGATTTTTTCATTAGCGAATTCTGATGGAAGGTTTGCTTTCTTGCCAAAGACTACCTCGTGGGGGGTCACTCCTGTGGACTTATGCACCGAGGTGTTGAAAGAAAACATCGCGTAAGGTAACCATAGATCCCAATCGTTATTGCTGCAATAATGGCGCAGGTATTCCACAAAAGTGTGATGGCTGCGCTCTAAAGCTCCTAGGGATTGAGGGTGATATGCCGATGATCTTAATTGTTTAATTTTGAATAGTTCTGCAAATCCGGCCATAATGCTACTCATAAATTGAGGACCCTGGTCTGTCTGTATGGATTCGGGGCATCCAAATAAACAAATAAAGCGCTCGGCAAAAGCAACCGCAATTGTGGGAGCATCAATATTTGTCAAGGGTATGGCATCCGAATACTTTGAAAGGCAGTCCTGCCAGGTCAACATGTACTCGTTAGCATTATCCGACTTAGGCAGAGGCTAAAAGAATGCTAAAATGATAAAGAAAACAGTAAGTTCAGGGATATTAGCTAATAGAAAAATATATATTAAAACTTTTGTAATTTTCTTTCTAATTGAATATAATAACGTTGAAGAATAGGTGTTTTATCATTTAATCCAAAATGTAGAAAAGAGAAATTTGTAAAATTTTTTTGAACATAAATTTTTGGATTTCAGTTATTAACATTAAAATTCAACTGTTAATGACTTTTTTAGTGAACGAACTGACAAAGTGTTCTCAGATAATTTTAATATTCACAATACGATTTGAAGAAAATATTTTTGAATAGAACTATTAATATTTTAAGAGTACAAGAAGAACTTTCATCAGAATTTAATTAATGAAATAGATAAATTCATTATGAAAATTAATCTTTCAAATAATTCGATCAATCATATCTGATAAAATTTGATTCAATTTCATTAGATCTATCAAGAATGAAAATTAGTATAGAAAATCTGAGAAGTAACACTTGCAATAGAAAGCTGCAAAAGTGAAATTTCTGAAAAAAATTAAAATTAGAAGTTTTTCAAGAAAATTGTAAGATTTTAACGCTGGGAATAAAATTTTAGAAGTAGAACAATAAATCATTTCATATATTTATAATTTTTTAGTATTTTTAACTACAAAAAACAACTTACAATATTCTAAACTTAAACTTATACACTTGATAAACTTATAAAATATGTTCACTTAAATATATACTGTCTCAAATCCATCTTTTTGGAATGAAAAGATCACCTTGAGCGTTCTTGACTATACGCGATATAAATCGAAATTTCAAATGTTCAATAGTCAAGCATCGCCAAGATTGTAACCCTCGAATATAATTCGCATCCAAATTATATGCTTGATAATGCTCGTCATATTCTGAAGATTCAGTAAAATCCCGAGATATCAAATACAGGTTCTCCGATTTGTCAAGTACCATTTCATGAAGTACAAATAGACTGATGCTTTCTTCATTTGGTATCATAATGATAACATTCTCAGTAATTTCACGACCTCGGAACGACACACTATCAATTACAAATATTATGTCTTCTGCTTGTACTGGTAGCAAATTAGCATAACACGAAAATTCTGATAAATCTTTAGCAACAATGGCTACTGTGTCACCTTTTTGGTATGACAATGTTTCTTCAACAGGATGATTAAGCTGCTTGCGATAGTTTGCTTGCAACTGACATTTCGTTGCAATTGTTTTGCAAGGATTTAGACGATTAAGAGATGCCATAGCACAACCTTTCAAATCCTTATTTTTACTTTCGCATCTCATAGTCGATAAACTTCGTAGCGGCCCAAAACGTTCCATCAATTTAGGATAATGCAGAAGCATATGATGCTTCAATTTCAAGTGATTTTTAAATAAATTGTTCAGTAAAAGAAGATAATCAGCGATCAAATCTGACAAGTACTCATGTAAACCACGCTGAACGGAAGGCGCAGTTACAATGTCGTAAATTTGTTTCCAATGTGGATTTTCACGAGGTATTAAATCTCCAATGAGAACTCCAATGTTTCGCAAGAAACACTATGATTCGGCTGCAGACATTTTGATGAACTTTTCTTTGATCTGGTTATACGTTACGTTACGGGGTTTATTGCGCTTTTCATTATTACCATAGAATAAATTATCGATCCTTTCGTTCAAAATGTCAAGAGTAAAAAAGTGTTCCACTTTTATGAAATTGAATAAAATAAGACCAGCGTCATATTGCCAACAACCTTCCAAAATGTCATGCATTGGGTCAGCTGTGCAAAGTTCAAGGGTCGATACAGATTTTAGGCCGGTTAATGCTGAAATTCCGGCAACTCCTGTATTGGAAGGTTCACATTGGGCTAAATGTTGAACGTGCAATTCTTCGTTTCTCATAACGCATTTAGAAATATTAAATTTGTCGGAAATATCGTTATAATGGACCAAACAAAATCTACAGGGATAGTTGGATGAGAAATGTTGTTGGAACCCTAAAATAGTGTTTGCTGCAAGATTGTCACCAATCATGCCAGCAATTAAAAAATGAATGGTAACTGAATTACAAGGCGTCGTAATAGTGATTCCTTTGTCTTCTAGAAAATTTAGCTCTTTCACAGCCTTTGCGTATAACTTATACATTGGAACTTTTTTTGCATCAGCAGTTTTGTATAAAGTTATCGGAAAAATGTGCTTCGTTTTCGCTTGTAATTGTGGAGGCAGACATGGAATCACGACATATACAGCACCAATTTTGGACACACCTCGATGAGTACCTAGCGGATTATTAATCTCAAAGTCGTCGCTGTAAAGAAATAACGGCAGCACTATTTTATTTTCGAATAGGATTTTTTTTTCTTCCAAAATGATCCTTGGACCACATTTGAAAGCAGGAGTTCATCTTTTTCCAGTTTTTTAACATAGCTCATAATGTTATCGTAAAAACCTGGGAATTCGAAAAATTCTTTGAAAATTCTTCTCAGAGGAAAGAACTGATAAGAGCATTTTATATCCACATGGGAAACCTCTATTTCCTGAGGACGAATATAGGTTGCGTTTTCAGAAAAGTACTGAAAACATTGCTTTTCAGTTTGGAATTTTTCAAAAGGGTGTTTTAACTTTGATATTATGGCTTTGTACGTACAAATGCTTCCCGGAGCCTCTCCAAGACGTTGCAATTGATCAATTAAGTGGTCAAAGAAACTAGTCACTACTTGATCATTCAGATAAGTTGAAATTATATCTTTCAAATCTTGAACTCGAGAGCGAGACACGTCAGATAGAGAGTACAGCTGACCAACAATTCTAGCTGATGCTCTGTCTAAGGAATCAGAAAATCTAAGGGGATCCATAATGTAAAAATTGTTGCCTTTTACCAGAATTTTACAAAAATTTTTTTACTATGCAGTTTTGTCAATTTATAAAAACATCAATTCGAATCGAACTTTAAGAACAAAATCAGTTTAAATGAATCAAACAGAACAAGAAAATATCGCTACTACTATACAGTACTAGAAAGTTTTCTTCGCTTCTTTTTCCAAAAAAGTCAGAACCTTAGTTACTGTTACATACGATTTCGAGTGAGTATCTGGTAACTTGAAAAGGGACGTTTGTAAAACCAACCACAAATGTTGAACAGCTTTTGGAAAAGCGAAATGGTAACTCTTGAAAATCTTAAAACATAAGTACAGTGCATCAAGAACCGTGTTCACTTTGTATTTAACTTCACCAACGGAACAATAAATCTCTTCCGGTAAGGTTAACTTTCCAACAAACACCAATAATGGATACTGCAGTGCTTTTGAGTCGGGCTCACTCAAATTTGCACCCAGTCTTTGGCGCAAACATTCGTCGACATCATCGTTTTCCTGTAAAATACAAACTGTTAGAGCGAACTGCCACGCCATAGCAGAAATGTTATTTTAACTGATTCTTACACTTACATGCAATAAAAAGGTATCACGAACAGCCTTCTTTTCTTCTTTTTTGGTATCTGAATCTGTTCTTTGTCGTTTACGTGGGTTAGGCTTGGATTGCCCCGCTTTAATGCTCCACGGCAGAAGAGCTATTATCGCAGCGTCTTTTTCAACTAAAAAAAATGGTGATCACATAAAAAGTTGGTCAACTACATGATTACAATTGTATATCATACGTTAGTAAAATGGATTTTCATATGTTAAGGAATAAAGTCTTTTCATACGTACCACCAGGTAAGGAGTCCAACTTTGCGACAAGGGTCTCTTCCTCTCCTCTATAATCCTTGGACTTTATATACGCGATATATGCATCTTTCATACCGGACCATGCACCTCCTATTTCGATGTTATTTAGTGGAAAAATTGTTGTAAAGTCCAATTCTATCTGTAATGTGCAAGTCATAATTATTGGATGTGTTTTTTTATATTTCAAATGTTGTAATATGAATTAATTTACCAGTCTTCGCCCGTTTTCGGATCGCATGCAAGGAAATTCTTCGAAATGCCACAAAGGTCCCTTTTCACTTTTTTTGGCTAATGCATGCCTCACGCCTACCGTGGAAATCCAAACCTCATCCAGATTTTTTATCGGTGATTCATCGCGCAACGCATCTATTTGCGCGTCAGGAGAGTCTTCATTTGCCAGGCAATAAAAATAACGTTAGGCATAGCATTCAAACACAATAAGTGTAAAATTTTTATCAAAATATTTTCATAGTGAATGTACTTTAAACGTCTTTTTTTTGGTATACCTGTTGGAGGGTGGGACTCCTCTTCAAATGAATACGAGTGTCTCTGTGTTTTGGAAATAGCTGATCCGTCGTTGATCATGCACGACCTTTTATGTCAGGTGTTGTGTTCTTTATGCGTTCAAGTTTTTTACTCTTTTATTCGGAGTCTTTTAAAAGTCTGTTTATAGTCAAGTTTGTTTACGTTTTAAGGTGTTTATAGCCGAGATTATTTATGCGCAATTAATTCTAGTTTATTCAAGTACCGAGTTTTTTTTTTTTGGTTGGTAATGTTTTAATTAAAAGGAAGTGCTCTAAAATTATTCTAAAAAAGGAAAATTACGTTTAAAGAAATTTTATTTTATACTCGAGCGATTGAAATATACAGAGTTGCAAGATTTAAGTTTTTTTAACGCTTAGTATTCAATAAAACAGTTTTGTTAATTTTCATCATTTTGAAATCCGGATTTCTTTGAATCAAATACATACGATTCTTTTAAAAATTTATTACACCTTAAAAATCTTTAAGACTTATAAATTTTTATGATAAATGATAAAAAAAATCAGTTTATTGTCAATTAAAATTTCAATATTTTGAATGAAATTTGGTTACTTTTTAATTAAATCAGACAATATAAGAAAAATGAAAAATTTATTTCAGTTCAATGTGGATTAAAATTCTCATAATTTTCAATGAAACCAAAGCTATTTACCCTGTTAAAATTATATGTAATTGTCCCGGTGGGATGTATGTAAGTGTCCAAGGCTTCTTGTTCGATCATCGAAGCTAAGCAGCGCTTGGCAAGGTTACACTCGGATGGGGGCCGTCGTACAAAATAATACAAAATAATACTAATATTTATTTCCACAATATAAGTTTTAGTTTAAAAAATTTGAGTTTTATAGGAATAACAGTAACATGATATGAATTTTAAAAACTTAACCAATTTTCAAAAATAATATATATTTTTTAAAAATGTTTCCTTTTATTTTATAAATTAAATAATTACAACATGTGTTTTGCTTTATAAAAAATAATGTGTTAGATTTTTTTCAAAATTAACTACGTTTACAGTTTGTATTGATGTTTAAATGTGGTTTTTTTTTTTTTTTCTAAAAAAATACCACATTTATAGTTGTGTACAGTATTATTTGAAATAACCGGCTAATTAATTATCATGAAATTAATTAATTGTTTATTTTAAATATTATTACAAAACTGTAAATTTCTTAAGTTTTTTTATAAGGCGAAACCTCGCTTAAACATCCAATACAACTGTAAGTGTAGTAAATTTTTAGAAGAATATAATTACCCACTGTTTTTGTTTATAACTCATGATACTTCATATTTCTTTAAAGTCTGATACTTTATAAACTATTGATACAACATCTATTTTACGTTATAAAAAATAATAATTATTAGATTGTTTTCAAAATTGACTATGTTTACTGTAGTATGGATCTTTAATTATGGTTTCAATTTCTAAAAAAAGTAGCGAATTTATAGTTGTACAGTATTATTTGAAAAATCGGTTAACTAATTATTAAATTAATTTATTAATTAGTCATAATAAATTAGCTGATTGTTTATTTTAAATATTACTATAAAATTGCTTTTTTAAAACCAAGATTTTCGATATATTTCGAGTTTAGACTCGTGATAAAATGAGGATTAATGAAATCAAATTCAAAGGAGCGCGCGCAAGTATCGATTGTCGAAAAGCACTATCGATACTAACGCGACGACGAATCAGATTGCTGGAAAAGGCGTTAGGTTTTTTCGACTTCGATTTCATCATCTTTTTAGAATAAGATTTAATTTCTCGAAAACAAAAAAAAAACAGCAAGTTGAATTTTACAGCATCGAAAGATAGAGACTTAAGCTTTATTTTGAGAGAAAAAAAAAAGAAAAAAAATGCCGTTTTTCTAAAAAAGTCAAAAATATTTTTATTTAAAAAAAAAATCGGTCAAATTTTCAATTTTTTAAAAAATGTTTATAACCATTCGATAGACCAGGAAAAAATCTATCAAAAACATGTGGGACAAAATTTTGTATATTCCATAGGAAAAGAATTTAGTACCTTCGAAATAGCACGAAACAGCACAAAATCGAAAAACGCTCGAGACAGCTGGGCCTCTCGCTCC
This sequence comes from Synergus itoensis, assembly GCA_904066005.1. Taxonomy (NCBI): domain Eukaryota; kingdom Metazoa; phylum Arthropoda; class Insecta; order Hymenoptera; family Cynipidae; genus Synergus; species Synergus itoensis. The sequence goes on along the minus strand of CAJFCP010022941.1, from coordinate 27,810 downwards.
GCGCATTTCTCTTTATTTAATTTCTCGAAAACAACAAAAAATAGCATGATGAATTTTACAGCATCGAAAGATAGAGACTTAAGCTTCATTTTGAAACAAAAAAAAACAAAAAAAAAATGCATTTTTTCTAAAAAAGTCAAAAATATTTTTATTTTCAAAAAAAATTGGTCAAATTTTCAATTTTTTAAAAAAATGGTTATAACCATTCGATAGACCAGGAAAAAAGCTATCAAAAACACGAGAGACAAAATTTTGTATATTCCATAGGAAAGGAGATTAGTACCTTCGAAATAGCACGAAACAGCACAAAATCGAAAAAATTCGAAAAATTCCCCCTCTCCTATCTCGGTCAATTTTTATCCAATCGAAAAAATCTTTTCCTCTAAAGTTGTACCTAGTAGGACTATACTTTACCCAAGTTTGAGTTCAATCAGACAAAGTCAAATTCTGAGGGTGGTACACTTGAGGAATAATGCCCCATATATAATAATATAATAAATTATTATTGATTATTGTTACTATTTGTGATGGCTGAGGTATAGTTTTCTTTTGTTCTGGCAAGCACAGCAAAGTGATAAACGTTAGTTCAAAGATATGGTTTTGGAGTCACTTTGCCATGCTTGACCATTTTTGTTGCTCAACAATTTCTGTTCTTATTATATTATCTCGGGAGCGCTTATATTTAGTTTAATTATGTTTCGCGTACGTTTTACTTTGAACATTTAATTATTTGGTTTTAAATACGTCAATTACACATTAAATTCAGTTTCATATTAATGATATTGGGTGTGGTTGTAGCGTTACATAACGCGCCTACCAGGTATTCGTCCATTGTTTGAGAATTGAATCTTCAATTCAATTCTCCATTTACAGTCTGTTCAACAAGAGCATGTACGCGATAATTCGAAAAGTATTGGAGATTTTTGAACGTTATTTTTTTTAAATTAAAGGTCGTTCAAAGGACTAATGCGCGTTTATAATGCCGCTTCAGTATCGCTCGAACCGTCCGAGAGAACGCACGCGAACGAAAATGAGTTCTGTTTACGCTAAACGTTTTGAAGCCGCCTTCTTGTGTTCCCATCCAAAAGGACCAAAAATGTCTGTCACAGCGGCTACTAAATACTTGAGAAAGTCAAATTCGTTCATTGTGAAGTGGGTTGAGCGGTATAAAACCGATGGAACTGTCGACGATCTTCCTGAAAGAGGCATATCTGGAGTAACAACCAGCAAGGAGGATAAAGCGATCGTGCAGCTGTTCAAGCGTACCCCTACTCTAGGATTGCGAGATGCCAAGGCTATACTAGCCAACAAGGGAGTCTACATTAGTATCAACACCATTCGACAGCGTTTGGCTGAATCGAAGATAGAGTACCGTACCACGAGGCAAAAACCTCTGCTCTCAAAAATCCATAAAAAAAACGAAAGGACTGAAAATCTGCTGAAAATCTCGACCCTGACTGGTCGAATGTTATTTTTTCTGATAAAGCGTCGTTCTGGGTATGGGTTCCCCTAAAGTATGCCTGGTCTACCGCCGGCAGTAGATTTCTTTAGCGAACCGTTAAACACCCAGTGAAGGTCCATGTTTGGGGATGCTAAAAAAAATTGGTGGAAATCATGCGAAAAAGGTGCCAGGCCATTCTGGACAACGATGGGGACTGAACCATTTATTAGGTAATTGCGCATTAGTCCTTTGAACGTCCTTTAATTTAAAAAAAAAAAACGTTCAAAAATCTACAATAGTTTTCGAAATATCGCGTACACGCTCTTGTTGAACAGACTGTAAGTTTATTAAACGAGTATTGTATTGCAAACTAGATTTTTGTTGCATTGTATCACAAACTAATTTTATTTCTTTGAGTTTTAGTTACGTAATGACGTAACTACGTAATCGTTATATCGCGTGATTTCATTATGTAATCTATTTGAATTTCTGGTTATGTAACATATTATTTTGATTTTCGAATATTTTCTTTTTGTCAAATACATCAAATTGTTTCTTGTATGAATTTGGTCACAATTCATCCCATTGTGCCCTTTAAAACTCATGACCTTGAGATCTGAGCTAGTTGTTCTGTTTTTAGGTGAATTTCAGGTAGAAGAATTGGAGTTCGGAATCCATTGCTATTTATTACGATAAATAGCTGGCGCCTAATAAATTCGGATTCCTTTGAAATTAATTATTTTAGATGGTCGAGACCAGGTTAGGTTACATTTTCTATACTATAATGTGGCTCAGTCTCATTGACGGTATCTCAATCCCCTTACCCTCACCCCTCTCTGTGTTTAGTATGGCTGGACACTCATTGTCTTTGCTTTCATTAATTATTAATCTCATCTAAAATCAATTTAAACCTCTTTTTGTTATTTTGGAGTGTTCTTCAAGTAATGTCAAAATAACCTGGCGTCCAATAAATTAATTTAAATATTTAATTTGAAATGTTAAAGTCACTCATTATTTAAATCATGAACTGCCTTAGCAAAATTAAGTTGAGGTGCCGCATAACCTTTGGTTATTAGATTATTATTAAATTTTCACTAATACTAAGTTGAAAAATAATTAAAGGTTATAATATGTAGTATGCACAAACTCGACTTGTGCGCCACCTAAAAGTATGTGCATAAACTAATCCCTATGCCGCATCTAAGTATATACGTTATATAGTTTACGGTTATACAGTTCATAATCCGAGGGTCTATTAATTTGGATATAAGTTTAAATTTGAATTTTAAAGCCACTCAAATTCAAACGTTCTATTCAAAAAAATTATTGAGAATATAAACTAAGAATTCACAAAACAGTACAATTCCTCTTAAAGTTAGAATAAAATAATCATAATTAAATAAATATAGAAATTAGTCTGAATCGAAACCGCCATTATCAAAACCAAATTGATGAGAATCAGGTTTATCTTCTGCTCTATTTTTTCGTAACTTATCATAAATAGGATCCTCAATATTTTCCTTTTGATGTTTGTGCATAGTTGAACGACGTTTCATTGCTTCAATCACAGGTTTTGTAAGATCTCCTGATTCTTCTGTAATAAGAGGAACATATTTTACAAATTGTAAATTTAATAGTAATTGAAATGTAGTAGTGATGTAATTAATTAATTAATTAATTAGGTAAACTGTAAAAAAACTTTGAAAGGTAATTACTCTCTTAATTTAAATTAGTAAGAATTTGGCAACAGAATTAATCATTTTTCCACTTTCTACCAAATGATTTTGCTATTCATTATCGATCTAGGCGTAGCGGGCCGAAAGTACCAGTTATCTCCATCACGTGCAATTTTTTGTAGGAACCTCATGTACCGATGTTTTATACTAGAGAGTTACCACTCTATGCTGCGCACCATATTCAATGTTCTTCAACTTGCACCGTTCACACCACTACTCGCTCTCAGTTGGTAGCCGACCACGCAGGATGTACTACATAACGACAGATCCACGCAAGGGATGCTGTCTGCAAAATAAATAAAGTTGTAGAGTGAAATTCTCTCAAGTTATTTCCCTTTCCTACACAATCCATTTTAGGAAATAATTACATTCGATTAAGTCTCGCCCACATTGGTGACCCCTTCGTTGGATTTCAATCACGCAGCCGCTTGAATCTACATAATTTACAAATTTACGTCCCCAGCGTGGTAGACATTTTTGTCACGCGGCTTGCCAAAGCTTTACTCGCTGGCCTTCAGGCCCGGCAGATCACGTTCGGCCCGGGTGGGTAGTAGTAGGATGAGGAGAAGTGGGGTGGGAGGGGGGAAGTTTTTAATTAAATAAAACAATGTATAAAACTTCGTGGTGATTCATTTTCCCAAAAATGCCATAAAATTCCGGGTAGGTATTTTACCCACATGAAATTTTCCGGGTGGGTAGTGCTACCCACCGTACCCACATTATCTGCCGGGCCTGCTAGCCTTTCTCTCGCAATACGAAGCCACAACTCACAATTGGGGCTGAAATTGCCAGTATCACGGTAAGACATATTTTTTTGGAGTTCTCGGACATCAGCGGCTAAATCTCTGCTCCGATCTCGCCAAGTTCTCACATCGGGAAACGCCTCCGCCTACCGACGCCTTCTCCAGCCAGAACGGAAATCGTCCTCAAGAAGCGAGGTTGGAGGTTCTTCCGAAATTCAACATCCTTAAACTTAAGTAAGTCCTGCAGTCAAAAAATAATATATTTCTTCCATTTGCAACGCATTTATCACATCTTTTTTAAAAATATAAATTTCATTCTAACCTGACAAAAATACTTTTTATACACTTGAAACGAGAGGTTACAAGTGTAAGTGTGAGGTAAGTGTGCGTGTGCGTACCCCACGCACACTTACTTTACCCCGTCCGCTCACCTGTTAGCCATTGTAGGCACATTCTTAAAAACACCCGCACAACGCACATTCTTCAGTTCAGCTGGACGAGTCCCACCGAGCAGATTGGTGAGCTCTCGCCTGGTGAAAACTCATGCGCTTTATCTATCAATACGTGCTACTATGGTAGGTAAAGCACCAGCGAAAGCGCAAAGAATATAGGCGCTTCTATGATTGTGAAATTATAATGCAAATTTTTATAAATAGGAGCTTCTATTATTAATATTTGTTATCGGAGAACATTAATTCTTCCGTTGCTGTAAGAGATATTCTCTCATCGAAACTCTAACTTCCGTTTTCGCGAAAACCAAATAATAAAATTAGGGAATTAATTTATTCTCAACAGGTGCTTCTGCGAGAGACAAATTAAGCCGAAATAGGTGCTTCTATGAACATTATCTATTATTAACATACTAGGAATATACGCAACCGAACCTTACTTTGTCCTCCTAATTTTCAACCTCTCTCTCCGCTCACCGTTGTAACATGGCTGTTACTTAGTTTGCCTGCGTACAGGCGTAGGGGCGGAGGCTCGAACCGGCGAGCAGCGGTGCTGCGAATCGTCGGTCGGCCACCACACTCTCTCTCTCCGTGTCTAGCGTCTGAGTAGCATCTCGCGTGAGTCTGTAAATCTGTCGTCGAGCCAGTCCGTGATTCTGAAGTCGCATTTTGATTGTGATCCCTTTTGCCCTGGAACGCTTACTTTTTGATTGTTGTTCGCTTTGACTGAAGCCACCAATTGTTATTTGGTAATAAACCTTTTTTTATTTTATATATGAAATGTGGTGTTGTGATTTCGACTCCTCTCACGGCAGTTTCCGTTTCCCATCCTCTCTTTAGATATAATCGTCCCAGATTATACCGTAAATACCGTTGAGGGGAAGACGGCTAATGTCGATATAAGTATTTCGTCAAAAATCACCTGCGTGTTTAGATGGTTTCACCGAAATTCTATTATTTTGTGATAATTAGAAATATAATGTAATTTGATTACAGGATTCAGTATAGCATCGATAGATTCCCTTTTCTCCTCCATTCTACCCGCTTCACATTCACCGTAATTCAGACGTCTCATTCTAGTAAACTCATTTTCGTAGAATCTCCCACTGACACAAACACACTTATACGTTGTCACCGCGAAATTCATTTCATTCACACTTAATATTGTATTTTCTATTCACGCACAATACAATTACACTCATTTAAACTCACATCCTTTACACTCACATTAGCTTAAATTAGACTTGTATTTATATAGGAGAATACATATTTAATATTTTGTTATTAAAAAATAATTGGTCTGTCTTTAATTATCTCTAAAACCTAACCCTGGCTAGGCTGAAGCGTCCGCTGCGATAATATACGAAAAACTCATGAAAAACAGATCGTTACACATTCGAGTAGAGTACTGAGCCTTTTTTAATTTTAGACTCACGCTTCTTATCGGCATTTTAAACACGCCAAATATTACGGCATAATTTTAAAAAAATTTTTTATGTGTCAAAATATTTAATTTTTTGGAACATGGCCATTTTTTAATTACATGCCCGCATTGACAGGTTGGCCATTGTTAAATTTGCTTCTGCGCACACTGTCAATTACGCGTCAACGCATCATTACGCATTAACACTTGCTTCCGAGACTTCATAATTACGCGAAGAGTCGAGGTTACACTTCCAGAAAATTCTATTTCGCTTTTTATTATAGGGAGCACTGGATTGGTGAGACAACCCTACACATTATATAACCTTCAGCGAACGTGACTGAATTACTAAATTTATTTATCGCACATTAGCTTTAAACTTAGAATTCGTCGAACTCAATTTTATCAGTAAATTTATTTTTCAAACGGTAGTTTCAGAATTAGAATTTTTCAATATTCATAACACAACAAGTGTCAATTTTGACACTTTTAACAATTGATAACAACTGACGCTATCTAAGCGATGTTTATAATTTTCTTTTACAATTTCTTCCAATTCACCGAAGCGCAGCCACGCCTCCAGCTTTCTGGCTGCTTATATTTGAGCTTTTACAGGTTTCGTTCTTTTTCACAGGCTGTTTGGGTGTTTTCTCGGTCTCGTCGCGACATTAAGACCCTGCCTACATCGTCGCAGCCGTGGATTCAATTACACACCGGATCGAGCGTACAAGGGGCTTCAAACGAATTTTACAACCACATCCAGTAGCGTACGATAACGCTATTTACTATAGCATTTGTTGGCTTGTTCTTCCTCTGGTTCATATCCATCAGTGAAATGTCTAACGATCAAGAGTCTTCTGGGTCGGTCACCGCCAGACAGTACGAACTAAGTACTAACGTTCCGATCGATGGACACGTTGACTTGTATCGAGTTCCGAAGGTCTCACTATGCCATCGCAACAACATTGCAGCGTGGTTCGTCATCGAGGAGTCATCTTTTAAGCAGGTCTTGATCCGGATATTATCGAACATATCAAAGATTTGATTACTCGCGAATCGTCGCCTCCGAAGCTGTACTCTCGCAATTAAGGAATTTGAAAGATGTGCAGTGCAGCGACAATATTATTAAAAGCATCTTTTTCGATTAACTTCCACCACAAATACGGGTCCATTTAATTGCCTTCGACATAGAAAACCTTTCAGAGTTGGACACTCAGACCGATAAGGTTTATCTGGTATCGGATCTGATTTAACTTATCCAATCATCGCTGCGCATCAGCGCACCTTTTGCAGCGCTTCTAAGATTGGTGAAAATACATCTCGGAGTTCTCGCTCTCGCACTAGCTCGAACCGCAATATCAGCAGAGGGGGGTGAGGCGATCGAGGGAATTCTCAGTCGAAATCCAGTAGCGGAAGAGCGAACAGACATTTTTTCTACCACCAGAGCTTCGGCACAAGAGACAATAAATGTACTCAGTCGTGTTGATGGACAGCGCGACATAAAAAACTGAGACGGCATGTACGCGCTGAGGCGTCACTTTGCAACACTAATATTTCACAACGCATCCACATAGAGGATTTAAATTCCGGTCCAATTTTTCTCGTGGACACGGGTTCGAATTTTTCACTCTTGCCCGCTAAGAACAACATTCGGAAAACGCAACCTGATGCGCTAACTCTTTTCGCCGCAAATGACACCAGAGTCCCAATCTTTGGAACTAGACGCCTTCAACTAAATTTCAATTTTCGTCGCCAGTTAAGCTGGAATTTCCACGTGGCAGCGGTCCCTCTTCCTATTATAGGAACAGACCTACTGTCTCACTTCAAGCTCATACCTGTACTTCACGAATCGCGCTCAGTTGATTCAGGAACCGGGTTTACCATTCAAGGTTTCTTAAAAGCATTAGCGTTTTTCAAGTATTAGTGTCATCGACAGACATAATCGTTACAGCAACATCGTCGCGGAGTTTCCCGAAATATCCTCAGTATCCACACTACCAACAGAGACTAAGGCCAAGGTTTTTCATCACATCGTAACCACAGGACCTTCAATGTTCTAGCACGCGCCGCGCCTTCCGCCCGATAAATTGGCCGTAGCCAAGTCGCTATTCCGGCAACTTCAGCAAGACGGCATAGTCCAACCTTCTAATTGTCCATGAACTATGCCCATACACATGGTCAAAAAGAAAACCAGGGAATGGCGCGCATGCGGGTATTTCCATAGGCTAAACCGCCTCATTATCCCGGATAAATACCCCGTGCTTCACCTCCATGACTTCGTGGGGTCGCGAATTGGCAAATCCGTATTCTCCAAGATCAACTTAAAGATTGTATACCTCCAGATCCCGATTTCCCTGGAAGATATGGCAAAAACAGGGGTTATCACGCTCTTCGGACTTTTCGAATATACGGTTATGATTTTTGGCGTTCGAAACGCTGGTCTTACATTCCAGCGGTACATTAGCCGCACGCTGGGCAACCTATACTTTGTGCTCTCTTACATCGACTATATAATAATAGTCTCTTCCTCGGTCGAGGAACATGAGGACCATCTTAGACAGGTGTTCTAGAGCCTGAAAGATTTCTCGGTGAGAATTAACCTAAGTAAATGCGAGTTCGAGGTTTCCGAACTCGAATTTATGGATTATTGGGTCAATTCCAAGGGTTGTGCCGCATCACCGGAAAAGGTACACTCAAGTCTCTCAAATGTAAAAAAATCCAAACCAGAGGATCTCCCAAATGTCAAGAAATTCCCTTCTCTCAAATGTCACGCAATGCATGCGCAGTGGTTATGCGCATTGGTTATCAAGTTCGATTTGAGAAAGATGCTAGTTTCAGGCTTTTGAAATTTGAGAGGAAATTTTCTTGACATTTGGGAAATTGAAATTCGAGAGAATCGAGTGTAAAGGTCATCGCGGAATACAAAAGATTAAAAACCAAATGCGATCTCCGTCGTTTTTTTGAAATGGTTAATTTCTATCGTCGGTGCAGTCAACACGCCGCGGAATATCAAGCCCCGCTGAATAGTTTTCTCTGCGATTCACGCAAAAACGATAAGAAAGAGATCCCTTGAAATAATCAAGCCGAGGCGGCGTTCGAGCAAGTAAAACGCGTCTTATCCAGCGCGGTCCTTTTGGCGCATCCAACGGTCGGCGCAGAAGTTCGATTTGTTTCCGATGTGTCGGATTTCGGAATGGGAGCATCCCTTGAGCAGTTCATCAACGACACGTGGGAGTCTCTCGCGTGTTTCTCGCGAAAGTTTTCTCCAGCACAACGAGCATACAGTGCTTATAATTGAGAGTTAACAGCGATCTATAAAGCCGACTGGTATTTTCAACATTTTTTGGAGGCCTTGTCCTTCAAGATCATTACCGACCACAAACCACTCATATTCATGTTCACTCAACGTTCGGACAAAATCTCGTAATGACAGTAACGTTGTGACGGGTAAATACAGAATTGTTAGTAAACAACTTCTGTTTTGATGTCACTTTTAAATATTGGTCTGATCGAAGCGATGACATTACACAATACTAGGGTTAAGAGGTGTTACCGATGCACATTTTAGTTCAGATAATTTTGGTGGGGATTGCGTAGTAACGACGTTACAACGTCAAGTGTCCCTAATTTCTCATTTTACGACCAGTATCGAATATCACCCAGGCTCGGGAAACACCTTAGCCGACTCCCTTTCACGGGTCGACTCCATTCGTCTCCCCACGGAATTCAGTCTTATCGAACTCGCTCAGGCCCAAACTTCAAACACTGAACTCAACACGCTGTTGACTAATAACGATAGCTCTTTGAATCTAAAAAAAATACAGTGGGGGAATGACAACACCACTTTTTTCTGCGACTCAACAGGATCGTCACTTCTTCCGTTCATACCCTTATGTCTTCGTAAGCGTGTGTTTGACCTCTTTAACAAGCAAGCACACCCGGGGGCTAGAGCCGCCGACCCCAGTACTGAAATAAGGCAATTGTGAACTGACGATCAATCATAACGCCTCATGCATAAGCTGACGGACACCTTCCGAATGTCAGGATGTGGCTGTACTTCGCGAAGTCTTAAGAAATGATCGCAACTGTAAGCTAGCTAGAATTTCGAACCCGAATCAGGTAGGATTCCCTTCGAGATTTGTAAATGTGTAATGCCTGCAGGACAATTATCAAATGATGTTAAATACAACATATAGTGCGCAAAGTGTAAATAGCAAGCTCTATTAATAAGTAATTATTAGCGAAACGACAAGAATATCAGCGATATTTAAATCCGCTTAAATTTAACATTGTTAACTAATTCTAAGAATGACTATATTTCGAATGTATAATATCGATGGGTTCTAC
>CAJFCP010022935.1:1653-15637 GCA_904066005.1 Synergus itoensis | reverse complement strand
GCCCGTATAGACCCTTAAGCCCTCCCACCAGCTACAAGGTCACGTGATCCCTAGGGAGGGAGGCATAGACTAAAGGAAATCCAACAAACTGAATAGTATTTCCAGGAGTACGAGGACGCTTCGGAACCAATCCCATTATAGTGAACACCTGAGTGAATATGGATGGAGAAACTTTAAAGGTGCCATCCACGAACCATGTTTCACTTTTTGACAAAAGTTCGAGATTTCGTCTGGTTGCAAACACCAGAACTCTCCCTGACTCTTCAGAATCAGAAATTAAAAATTTTTTGCCCGCTAAAGTATTTGTAAATTGTTCTGGTATATCACCCAGTGTTTCTAGTGATATTGGGTTGGGAGGTAAATCACGTCGACGACGAGTGCGCATCATTTTGAGTAAGTTTTGTCTCTCTGGAAGCTGACTTAGAACACCAGATTGTACGCCCGTAAGTTCTGTTCTTAGGATTCTTGACGGCGGTTGCTCAGGATTTTCGGATACTTTGCGTTTTAAACCGATAGTGATCATTTCCGCCTCTCCTATTTGAATGGAAAAAATTATAACATAGAGTTGCAGAAACATTCGACCGTAAGACATAAGAGCATACCTTTTTCCCGATTTGGAGCATGCGAATGTTCCGATTGAATCGGCCCTCGCAATATTGTGACTTCATCCCCATGTCCGACAGTAACAGCTCTTGCTTTGCATTCACGTGCTCTTAAACGCTGACAGTCCCAGTACGATTTTCTATCGCGATCTCTCGAATGAAGGTAGACGAACCCATCAACAAATAATTTTTTTCCGACAATTTTCGGTAAACTGTACATTGACGATTTTGATATACTACGCTTATGACGAAAAATTGTGCACGAAAAATTTTGACGTTAGAATTTGACGTTATGTTTTGATAAACAATATGATCATCAGTATCTATGGCAACGATATTCAACTATTTGTTGTTCTGCCGGGAGATTGGATTATGGAAAAAGAATGTCGGGAAAAAAGTGCTGTCGGGAAATTCGATTCAGGAAAAACGGGTGTCGGGAAAAGAGTGCTGTCGGGAGTTTCGATTTGGGAAAAAGGGTGTCGGGAAAAAGTATTCGGGAAAAACACTTGTCGGAAATACGTATGTCGTGAAAATTGTTGTCGGGAAAGTCGATTCGGGAAAATCGTCGGGTATGCTCTCGACCACGCAGAGTCGGTAAAGTTGCGCACTCGCTACCGCTCGAGCGCAAGACTTCGCTGCTAGTCCGCAAAGAACCTACCATACATACATGTATATGTATGTATACATACGTATATGTTTAAATTAATTGGTTGAATACTCCCGCCTTGACGTTCACGGGAACTTGGAGTTTTATATCAAAAAATGACTTCCCGTCACATCTTATTTATGTAAATGATCATTTTTCGAAAAAATTGAACTCTGTGCCAGGATGATTTTTACATTCTCATCAGAGAGAATGTATTAGATTTGTGTAAAATTTGACCTCCCCAGTTTTTGTCAAATGTCCACGTTTTGGGACACCCTGAGCCCGAAAAACATGTTTTTATGAAAGTGTCTGTCTGTCTGTCTGTAGATTTTAGTTTGTTAGCACGATAACTTTCGAAAGAATTGACCGATTGGATTGGCCTTTGGTATACTCTTTTAGTGTCCTAAAATGAAGGTCAAGTTCATTGGCCAGCCATTTTGGATAAAAATTCAAAAAGTTTGAGCATTTTGAAAACTTTTGAAACCACTTTATTTTAATTTAAAAAATTTATGAACGGATGTTCGTAGTACTCAAAAAGTCGAACAATTTTTCCTAATGAATTTTTTGGATAAAAAAAAAATTGAAAGACATAACATTTTGAAAATCCAAAAAAATGAAAGAAAATTTAAATTAGAAGTCAAACAACGCGCGATATGAAAAAAGTCTAAAGATGAAAAATGTTTCTTTTTGGACGCCCTATAGGATAGGCATAACAACTTTTTGAATTTCCTTAAAAAATCGAAAATCCAAATTTTGAGCCAAATAACGCGAGATGCAGAGAAAATGATAAGAAACACAATTATTGGACTTAGAAAGATCTACAAGTTCTCTTTTGGCCATTTTTCAACAGGATGAGTAGTTTTCGTTTTAATCATGAAAAATGTTGTTAAACACAGCCGAGCGCGAAGTGTCCTGATGAGAATGTGCTCCTTAAGGTCGATAGAACCTTAAGTAAATTAGTTTTCATCTTCATTTATATAATTAAAGTAATTAAAACAAAAGTATATAGCAGCAATAAAGATTGCCAAGCGAGCGCAAGCGTCCCGAAGGGCGCAAGCGCGCGAAGCGCGACGCGTTTATGGGAATGTACCCGCGAAGCGAGCAGATTTTTTTTTGTAGACGTCAGGCCATGGGTTCTTATTTCAACATCCCCGTAAGCACACCCAGGCAGTAACAATCATTTCTGATAAGAAGTAAAGACTCTGCGAATATTTTTCGATCTTCTCCATCAAGAAAATTATCATTTTTCGAAAAAATTGAACTCTGAGCCAAGATGAAATTTTTTGTAGACTTCAGGCTATGGGTTCATATCATAACATCCCCATAAACACACTCAGACTTGATCAATCATTTCCAATAAGAAATAATGACTCTGTGAATATTTCTCGATCTTCTCCATCAAGAAAATGATAATTTTTCGAAAAAATTGAAATCTGTGAACCGAAGATTTTTTTTTTGTAGACTTTAGGCTATGGGTTCTTATCACAACACACAAATAAACACACCCAGACAATACCAATAATTTCCTATAACAAATAAAGAGTCTGTAAATATTTCTCGATCTTCTCCTTTAGGAAAATTATCATTTTTCGAAAATATTGAACTGTGCGTCAGGACGATTTTTTTTGTAGACATGAGACTATGAGTTATTATTACAACACCCCCATAAACACACCCAGGCAGTACCAATCATTTCTGATAAGAAGTAAATAATCTGTGAATATTTTTCGATCTTCTCCATAGATAAAATTATCATTTTTCGAAAATATTGAACTCTGCGTCAGGATGATTTTTTTTTTTTTGACATGAGACTATGGGATCTAATCACAACAAAACCATAAACACAACCAGGCAGTACCAATCATTTCTGATAAGAAGTAAATACTCTGTGAATATTTTTCAAACTTCTCCCTCAATAAAGTGATCATTTTTCGAAAATATTGAACTCTGTGGCCGGATGATTTTTTTTGTAGACTCCAGTCTATGGGTTCTTATCACAACTTCTCCATAAATACACCCATACGCTACCAATCACTTCTGATAAGAAATATAGATTCTGTGAATATTTCTCGATCTTCTCCATCAAGAAAATGATAATTTATCCAAAAAATTGAACTCTGTGCTCCGAGGATTTATTTATAGACTTCAGGCTATGAGTTGTAATAACAACACTCTCATAAACACACCCAGACAGAAACAATAATTTCTGATAAGAAGTAAAAACTCTGCGAATGTTTTTCTATCTTCTCCTTTAGGAAAATTATCATTTTTCGAAAAAATTGGACTCTGCGTCAGGATGTTTTTTTTTTGACTTGAGGATATGGATTTTTATCACAACACCCCCGTAAACCCACCCAGGCAGTACCAATTATTTATGATAAGAAGTAAATACTCTGTGAATATTTTTCAATCTTTTCTTTTAGGAAAATTATCATTTTTCGAAAAAATTGAACTCTGCGTCAGGACGATTTTTTTTGTAAACTTGAGGCTATGAGTTCTTATCACAAGACCCCTATAAACACACCCGGAAAGTACCAATCATTGCTGATAAGAAATAATGACTCTGTGAATATTTTTGGATCTTCTCCATCAAGAAAATGATCTTTCGAAAAAATTGAACTCTGAGCGCAGATGAAATTTTTTTGTAGATTTCAGCTTATGGGTTCTTATCTCAACATCCCCATAAACACACCCAGGGAACACCAATCATTTCTGATAAGAAGTAAAGACTCTGAATATTTCTCGATCTTCTCCATCAGGAAAATCATCATTTTTCGAAAAAATTGAACTCTGTGCCCGGATGATTTTTTTTGTAGACTTCAGGCTATGGGTTCTTATCACAACATCCCCATAAACATACCCAGGCATTAGCAATCATTCCTGATAAGAAGTAAAGACTCTGTGAATATTTCTCGATCTTCTCGATCAGGAAAATTATCATTTTTCGAAAATATTGAACTCTACGTCAGGATGATTTTTTCTTGTAGACATGAGGATATGGGTTCTTATAATTACACCCCTAAAAACAAACCCAGGTAGTACCAATCATTTGTCACAAGAAATAAAGACTGTGAATATTTCTCTATCTTCTCTAACAAGAAAATTATCATTTTTCGAAAAAATTTAACTCTATGCCTGGATAATTTTTTTTGTAAACTTCAGGCTATGGGTTCTTATCACAACATCCCCATAAACACACCAAGACTCGAAGAGAAGATCGAGAAATTTTTACAGATTCTTTATTTATTATCAGAAATGATTGGTAGTGTCTGGTTGTGTTTATGGGGAAGTTGAGATAAGAACCCATAGCCTGAAGTCTACAGAAAAAATTCATTCGGGCAAAGATTTCAACATTTTCGAAAAATGATAACTTCCCTAAAGGAGAAGATCGAGAAATATTTACAGACTCTTTATTTCTTATCAGAAAAGATTGGTAGTGTCTGGGTGTGTTTATTTGGATGTTGTGATAAGAACTCATAGCCTAAAGTCTACAAAAAATATCATCTGGGCTCAGAGTTCAATTTTTTCGAAAGATGATGATTTTCTTGATGGAGAAGATCGAAAAATATTCAGAGTCTTTACTTCTTATCAGAAATGATTGGTACTGCCTGGGTGTGTTTATGGGTGTGCTGTAATAAGAACCCATAGCCTCAAGTCTACAAAAAAAATCATCCTGATGCAGAGTTTAATTTTTTCGAAAAATGATAATTTTCCTAAAGGAGAAGATCGAGAAATATTTACAGACTCTTTATTTCTTATCAGAAATGATTAGTAGTGTCTGGAATTGTTTATTTGTATGTTGTGATAAGAACCCATATCCTGAAGACTAGAAAAAAACATCATCCGTGCACAGAGTTCCATTTTTTCGAAAGATGATCATTTTCTTGATTGGGAAGTTCGAAAAATATTCACAGATTCTTTACTTCTTATCAGAAATGATTGGTAGTGTCTGGGTTTATTTATTTGTATGTTGTGATAAGAACGCATAGCCTGAAGTCTACAAAAAATTTCATCTGGGCTCAGAGTTCCATTTTTTGGAAAGATGATCATTTTCTTGTTGGAGAATATCGAAAAATATTCACAGATTATTTACTTCTTATCAGAAATGGTTGGTATTGCCTGGGTGTGTTTATGGGGGTGTTGTGATAAGAACCGATAGCCAAAAGTCTACAAAAAAAATCATCCGTGCACAGAGTTCAATATTTGCGAAAAATGATCATTTCATTGATGGAGAAGTTCGAAAAATATTCACAGAGTCTTGACTTCTTATCAGAAATGATTGGTAGTGCCTGGGTGTGTTTACGGTGGTGTTATGATAAGAACCCATAGCCTCATGTGTACAAAAAAAATTATCCTGATGCAGAGTTCAATATTTTCGAAAAATGATAATTTTCCTAAAGGAGAAGATTCCTAAAGAATCGAGTCTACAAAAAAAAAATACTCGGGGCACAGAGTTCAATTTTTTCCAAAAATGATAATTTTCTTGATGGAGAATATCAAGAAATATTCAGAGCATTTGTAATCAATTTTTTCTAGTGGGTAAACTAGTTTATATTACCCCCTACATGAGCCTTAACCCTCCGAGTACAACGTGAAATCGTGGGACGTATAGTACAACGTGGGGTGTGTGTACACCCCACTCTGTTTTTTGCGTTTAAATTTTGAATGGCGCATTTCCGGGTTTCGAAAAATACTTGAATTCAATCCCAAATACCTAGAATAAATGTAAGAAAGTTGTCAAATAGCTTAGCAATTGTTTAACAATTTTTTTTTTTAATTTTTTTTTTTTTTGCAGCAGCAGGGGCTGAAGTGATACTGAAAGAGAAGTTACTCAAAGCGGGAAGCCTTTCTGCAACCTGTACACAGCGAATATGCGTTTTTTGTTCCGTTGGGGTGGCCATACACCCCACGTTGTACTCGAAGGGTTAAATGCGTGACATTCGTACAAATATACATACACACAAATAGATACATCCGGATAATATTTCAGGACATCATATTAGATAATTTCCACTTGAAATATGTTCAACAAAACCTTTTTTTTGGAAAATGGATTTTGTAACTACTACAAAGCTTCTTGTATGAGGAAGTAAAATGTATTTACTTTAATATTTATTGAAATTTTATTACTTACTTTTGGAAATAAGCATTTGTCATGTTTATGGCGGTTACTGATTGTTTATATTCCCGTAGAAAAAAGGTCCTTCAAATAATATATTTCAGATACCTATAACTATGGATACAATGTAGGATTGCATAATCAATTTCATCATCAAGTACAAAGGCCGGATGGAATCACATACGGGTGCTATGGACATACTAATGCGCATGGCAATCTTTCAGCAATTTTTTACATAAGTGATGGATGGGGATATCGTGTAGTTCATCCTGAAGAAAACGTTACACTTTTTAATTACAAGATGAACCAGAGTAATTTTCAGGATT
Source organism: Synergus itoensis (assembly GCA_904066005.1). NCBI lineage: Eukaryota > Metazoa > Arthropoda > Insecta > Hymenoptera > Cynipidae > Synergus > Synergus itoensis. Next base: position 8,944 of record CAJFCP010022935.1, on the reverse strand, counting down.
ATGTTCAACATAAACATTTTTATCACCGTGGAGTTTTAACTTTTTGGAAAGATTTACATTTTCCAACAATTTGTAGAATATATGAAGGTATATCTTGTAACACTTCTGGTATATACACTGAGAGAGAATTTGTACAGCCAGCGCCCTCATACTAGAGTAGCGACTGTACTGCGTGAACGGCGCGGTAGTTATACTAAAAAAGAACAGGAGGGGGACAAACGGCATGTACGGTCAGCGCGCTCTTAGATTGCGTACTGGCTTTGCTTTTTTTGGCGCGGCTAGCCGGTGCACGTGCTGGCTAACCTCTCCGAGGGCGCTGCTACTACGCTTGCGTGGCACACTGGCCGCACACAGTTGCGTAGTCACTGTGCTTTTTCCGAGCTACTGGTAATATCCACGTTTCGTGTAGCAGCCATCACTCGAAGCACACTGGCTATACAAATTCTCTCTCAGTGTAGGGTTCTTAACTTTATTTTAATTTATTTATTTAAGTTATATTTATAAATAAATCTCATTATTTAACATTCTGAAAGAGAAGACATGCCTTCTTATAGGCTAATCTTAGAAAAAACTGTTATCTTAATTTGAACCTAAGGGAAGTGAATAAGTAGACAGCATTTATTAACAATAACAACAAATTTATTGTTCAAACAAATAATGAAAATGTCTTACAAGCGGGATGGATACGAAATGATTCGATATAAACTAAAATAGTATGTTTGATCATATGACTCGATATAAACTAAAGATTTCATCGTACCGTGTCGATTGCAAACTAATAATAAGAATGGATTGTTCAATATTTGTACAATATTGTTTGCCAAGTGTAATATTCGAAAATTACAAAGGGTTCGTATTGTTCGGCTTTATTTACAAATACTGTATTTAAACCAATTTACATTAAATGATATTTTTACATTTGAAGTACAACATAATTTATCTCCGCGTGAATTAAAAATAATATTCTAAGTCGAAACTATTATTATCCGAAGTTTTGAACTAAGTCCACACGTTCAAGAGTTTTCTAAGTTCTGAATTTTAGAATGAATTTATTTACAATAAATATTCAGAACTTCTATCAAATTAATTTTTAAACTCGCTACTTTAACTTTTTCGCGAATACTGAGTAAAGAAAGGAGAATATACCGCAACCTGGGATAGCGTACACAATATATTCTCTAGTATGAGAGTAGAAAGAGAGAGAATATACCGAAGTCTGGGACAGCGTACTCAATATATTCTCGATAAATATCTTCGATGCTTACTAACTCGTCGCCGTACTGGAACACCGCTGGATTGCTTGTGGACACCCTGGAGACTGTCTGTAGACACCCTGCAGACTGGAGATCCGGGATGGATGGGCTCCGTCGCTGGTCCTCTGAAGGTCTCTTTACAATGAGACTGTTCGCCGCAGACACAAACGTAAATTTCTTCTTCTTCTTCTTCTTCTTCTTCTTCTTCTTCTTCTTCTTCTTTGTGCGCATGCTAGTGCGAAAACGTTGGTTTTATACATGATTAGATAGTCCTTGTATATATTAACCATGATCCGGTAGGGAGTGAATCATCTGAAACAGATTTAAAAGGTGCCGCGGGCAAGGCGACGTTTGGCGTCTGCTCCGCTAGCAACGGGAGGCACGGCACAACCATGGCACAGCACAGAAGGTGTGCGCCCCACCCCACGTCCCTCGTAAAGCGCACGGACTCACATAAGCGAGAAAACTAAACCAATTTGAATTTATATCTTGAGATTAGCTTTTTGAAGAAACCGAAAAATGTGTGACATTACTTTAATGGACGGTATAATGGTCTGAAAGCGGCAAAAACCTGAAACAAGAAATATGGGGGAAGTTGCTCTTCACATGACGATCAATGAAACCAGAGGGAAATTCAAATTTTAAAAGAGATATGTTCTATTCGATAAGGGTTGAAAATAGTACTCTCTAAAAAAATATATATAGTAATGATTATTATTATTTATACATAAATAATTGAAGCACGTAAACATGGGTAAATATAGGTATCTCTCGGTAAATACTCTCTCTCTGATAAAAGAATAATTTAGATTATTAAATAAAACGACTTTATTTCAGCTAATAGAATAAGTTACATTAATTTTCAGCCTGTAGAATAAGATTCGAATATGAAAAGATCAAAGACTTCGTTAGATTTCTACACGTGCCGCCTAGAAAAGACACGTGCGCGATCAAGGCCAAGTCGGTGCGTGCGACAAAGGCTTGCTGTCTCAATTCGGAGAATTTATGTCGATTCGCACTTCCAAATATGGTATCGAAATTACCCTTTGGCGACATAGAAGACTTTAAATTCTAAACTTTCGTCTGGAATCGCAAATCAATTTTGACAGTTCGCAACTATCTCCCTCTTCTCAGGAGGAGCTTAAAATGTAGATTATGATTCGCTAATTAGTCATTAAATTGTATTGCGTCAGCATTTTGATTAGTCGAACCCCCACGAAAGGGTTACCACCCACTTTAGAATTGTGCTTGCCGAAGCTGTAAGTGTCGCAGCTCGAGACCAGATATTCTTTGAACTTCGAGTTTGACAGCTCGTTTCTTCTTTCTTAGTACCGCGAATCGGACTTAGAATTTTGTCTATAATTCGATTTTGAGTTTTGTTACTTCAGTTAAAGAGTATTGTCTTTTGAATCATCCAACAATATTTTCATTATACAGTTGAAATTCCAAACTACAAATTGTTAAAGAATAATTAACGTAACTTTCTGAATAAATATTCTTTTCAATATTTAATCAAAATCACTGTTGACCATTTTATTTCTAAACTTGTGTGTTGTGTTCAAATTCCTCAAAGGGTTGATTTTCATCATTTAATAGCGGACAACCTACAACTTTTCTGGAGCCTCAACCAATAGCAACGCCGCTACTATTTCTATAAGAAAAATAGCGACACCAGCGCAGCCGAGGCCGTAAAAATTTTGGACTCCCGCTTCACCTTCGAGGATTTGAATTTAAATATAGAAGGAAGAGCCAAATCACGAAACCTCCTACAGACGTTTGGACATCTGAGAAGCAATTAATTAAAACAGATTGGACTGATACGCAGGATTGGGGAAGAAATTGGACGAAGATCCCCAGAACTAAAATCAAATTTTAATTTGAAACCTAAGTTCCCCGGCTGAACACCGTCGACACCCCTCATCAAGCCCAAGGCTGAATTGAGTAGGGTGCGGGCAAAAGGGGTGCACGGATTCACCCTAGGGAACCTCATCAGTTCCGGAACCGGCCCGTAGAAGAGGGTTACGGTACCCCTACCCGTGAAGGGTTAGGCAACGAGGGACCAGCTTGGAGAACAAGGACCAGCTTGGAGAACAAGGACCAGCTTGTAGAACAAGGACCAGCCTGGAAAACAAGGACCAGCTTGGAGAACAAGGACCAGCCCGGAGAACGAAGAAGGATAGTGCTGTGAAGTGTTGTGCGCAACTTCTATACTCCTTTCTGAATTATTTTGCGAATTCAGGTGTTGTGTTGATGAAGTGACATTCCAACCGAACCAGTAAGAGCATCGTAAGAGTAAGTTCTAGAGATTAAGAATAATTTGAGAAAAACGAATCGAGAGGGTCGTTCTTCATATTAATTCGTGTTAAGAGTTTGAAGTTGAGATTTATAAATAATATAGACATTTTTAATTAAGAATTTAAGTTTTGCAATTGATAAATTAAGATTAAAATTAACGTTAAGAATTTGAATTAATCTATTATTAATTGAGACTAAATTAGAGATTTTTTTAGATTACGCTAAATATTGGGAATTTTAAGTTAGAATAAAGATTAAATTATTATCGAGAATTTTAATTCTTAAATTTTGAAAAATGCCTGTGACCAGAAATGTAAAAAGAAAGGCTGGAGTCAAGTCCAGGAAATAGAAGAACGACCCAGCTCAAGTGCGAGTGAGCAAGCGGCTCAAGAACCCGTTCAAAATATACGAAATAGCGAGCGCGAAGAGACGAGCTTAATACCGCGATCTCCCGAATTCGCTATAAATCAAGATTTGAGAGCTGCAGGTTGATCTGGCTCGGGGCTGACTTCTTCAGATGTGGCTTAAAGTAGTTTTACTGGGGTTGGTTCAAGTCGAAATCTAGGGAACAGCCAAGATTTAGTTCGTCACGAAATGACGGTTCAGGATTATTATGCTGAAAATGGCCCAAGAATCTCACTCACTGGTATTCAAAATGTTGAAAGAATTTCTAAAATAGTGAGAGATTTAATTCCCCAATTCGATGGGAGGAATATGTCAGTCAGAATGTTCATTGAACATTGCCAGGCTGCGAAAACCCTGATAAGCCCTCGCGATATTCCTTATCTAACGCTTTTAATTAAGACTAAAATAACTGGGGAAGCTAGAGTCCATATTCAGGATAGGGATGGGACGGATTTTGATGGTATTTTGAAAATGTTGAACCAACTCTATTCTAGAATAGAGGACGTGAGTCAATAATTTGAATTATCTGAAGTTGTAAAGAAATCTACCGAAACCATTTCAGAATTTGGGGCACGTGTTAGTCAAATTTTAAATCGATTAATGACACAAGTAATGAAAACCACTCCTGGAGAACGCGGAATTGGGATATGTGAGACTTATATTATAAATTAACATCACTCAGTAATTTCTTAAGGGGATTGGAGAAGGAGATTTTCCTCCAAATGCAGGATAAACACATACAAAAACTCGGGAGTTTCAGTTAAGAGAGAAAATAAGGACACGCGTCATATTGAATGCTTTAGGGGTCATAAACTAGGTCACTATCGAAGTGATTGTACTATTGATAGGAAGAGAAAAGGTCCAGAGAGAGAGAGAGAGATAACATGTTTTGGATGTGGGAAAAAGGGACACATGCGAAAAGATTGTTTTAAAAAGGGAAAGTTCCAATCAGAAAATAATAGTAACAAAAGATTTAAGACTCATCAATCGGAGCAGGATGAGCAAAAGAAAGAAAAGAAAAGGGTTGAAGAAAATAAAAGAGTTGTGTTAGTTTTGAATGACGTTGACGAATTAGGATCGTCCGCGCTTATTTAACTAAAAAATAATTATTTTGCCAAGGGAGAGGCTAAATTTTTGATCGATACAGGTGCCAGTGTTAACCTGATAAAGAAACGTGTTCTCACCCCGGGAAGTAAAATAAATAAATCAAGACTTATCAATTTGGTAGGAATCAATGCCCAAATGACTCTAACTCAAGGAGAGATCTTCCTGAGCATTAAAGGTATCTCTACCCCTTTCCACGTCGTATCCAATGAATTTCCAGTACCTTATGATGGAATTTTGGAGGTAGCATTTTTAAGGAAGCATCGAGCGGTTTTAAATTTTTCAGAAAAATCTGTGAAACTGGGAAACGACGATCTTCCATTCTTGAAGGATGTCACTTTTAATATCCCTGCTAGAAGAAGAGTTCTAGTGGAGATTCCTTTAAAAAATAACAACCAATATATATTATATATTCTAATATATAATATATATTATATATATCTAATTTATAATATATATTATATATATCTAATTTATAATATATATTATATATATCTAATATATATACTAATCCTGCCCCCATTCATACAAAGCAATACAGATATCCGAGAGTTCATCAAGAAGAAATTATTAAACAAACCAAGCAACTATTAATAATACGGCCCTCCGCTTCTCCATATAACTCACCCTTGTGGATCGTACCGAAGAAGGTAGATTCCCAAGGGAAATGGAAGTGGAGAATGGTCATTGATTATCGGGCATTGAATGAAAGAACCATAGGGGATGCATATCCCTTGCCCAACATAACCGACATTCTGGACCAACTGGGAGGTGCTCAATATTTTTCTATTATGGATCTTGCCCAGGGATTCCATCAGATTCCTATGGATTCAGAATCCATTGAGAAAACCGCCTTTACAACCCCCTACAATCATTTCGAGTATACTAGAATGCCCTTCGGACTCAAAAATGCCCCTGCTACCTTTCAAAGATTAATGAATCAGGTTCTTAGCGGATTACAGGGAATTGATTTGTTAGTTTATATGGAAGACGTTGTCATTTATGCGAATTCTTTGGAAGATCATAACGATAAGCTAATTAAGTTTCTTAAAAGATTGAAAGACGCTAATTTGACGCTACAACCTGAGAAATGTTATTTCCTAAAAAAGGAAATAGCCTACCTTGGTCACGTCATAACTCGCGAGGGAGTGAAACCAGATCCTCGAAAGATAAGTACTGTCAAAAATTTCCCAGTTCCAAAAACAAAAAGGAATATTAAGCAATTTTTAGGTCTGATAGGCTATTATCGAAAACTTATCCCCAAATTCGCGAAGATCGCCAAACCACTGACATTTATTTTGAAAGACACTATTAGATTTGAATGGACTGAGTTAGAACAGAAGGCGTTTGAAATATTAAGAGACATCATCTGTGCTAAACCAATTCTGCAATATCCTGATTTTTCGAAACCTTTTCTCCTTACAACCGATGCCTCTAATTTCACATCGGAGGAATCCTTAGCCAAGGTAAAATTGGCAGTGATTTACCCATAGTATTCGTCTCGAGAACCTTAAATGACGCGGAGATAAATTATTCAACCATTGAAAAAGAGTTGTTAGCTGCCATCTATTGCATTAGACATTTTCGACCATACCTTTTTGGAAGACGTTTTACATTAGTAACTGACCACAGGCCCTTGATGTGGCTTTTCAATTTAATCCTTTGCACTTCGTGCCATTCGAAGTCCATTTAAAATGTCCCATGAGAGGGGACAGCGGAGTGCAAAGGGTTAAAGGATCCAGTATCTCGCTTAGCTAGATGGAGGGTTAAACTCAGCGAATATGATTTTGATATTAAATACAAACCAGGAAGGGTTAACAGCAATGCTGATGCCCTATCTAGAAATCCAGAGGATTCAATGAGCCAATCTGATCCTTTCGAGTTGGGTGACGGAGAACCTGCTCCGACTAGTGCACATCGCGAGCATGTTTTCGGTGTCTTCCCTCGAGCTAGGAAAGGAGAAGTTCAGGGTATCCTGAATGAAAAACTAAATGATTATCTTTGGTCGACACTCAGTTGGGACTATGGAATGCCGGAGTCTGTTGAAATGTTGGAGGTCGAGGATTCAGCAAGTGTGCTGACGGCCGAAGGTTGTGTAGAGTTGGTTGAGAACTCTGTTGAAATGTTGGAGGTCGAGAATTCAGCAAGTGTGCTGACGGCCGAGGGTTGTGAAGAGTTGGTTGAGAACTCTGTTGAAATGTTGGAGGTCGAGAATTCAGCAAGTGTGCTGACTG
>CAJFCP010022927.1:2672-28491 GCA_904066005.1 Synergus itoensis | reverse complement strand
AACCTTGTATGACTTACAGAAGCTCTTATGTTTAGAAAACCTTTTGTGATAAAGAATACATGTACACAAAAATGTAAATTCGATATCATGATATGGTGAATGGAAGTTGGAAGTGCTTTAATAATCTGATAAAGTGATAAGACAAATAGAAGTTCGATGTGCAACAGAACCAGAGCGTGATATATTTTTCAATCCATTTCTGTCGACTATAAACGTATCTTGTTTCTCTTTGTCGAGTGAGTCACTTTTTCAGGTCACGTGTCTGGATTACTATAAACAACTAAGTACACCTGACACGTAGCATTGTATCTATTTACATTGGTTGAGCGCGTCCACGTTCATATAACACGGAGTTCATCATTCTCATTCTCGATCTCATCGAGGGCGTACGGAATGCTAATTGAATGCGTTTGTATCTGTTTGTAAGAGATTAAAATCTCTAGTTTACTTCAAGGCAGAATTAATGCATAATGGACTTTACTATAAGGGTGTCTAGCAGACCGGGAAACCGGGAAAAACCCGGGAATTTCATTTAGGACCAAGAATTTTTTGTATTTTATTGAAAAATCGACGTTTTTCTACTTTATCTTCTTTTTATTCTATTAGCAAACCAACACGTGGAATTTCATGAGATTTCTAATAATTTTAAGGAATTTCAAAAGATTGTTCTGATTTTTAAAATATTTTATGTAATTTTTAAGAATTTCATGGAATTTAATGTTATTTCTAATACTTTTAATGTATTTTAAAGGATGAAAAGTTACTTTAATTGTTATCATAGAATTTTAAAGAATTTCAAGAAGTTTTTGGGAATTTTAAAAAATTTTCTCAAACTTTAAGAGATTTCGAAGGTTTTTCGAGAAATTTTAAAAGATTTAGAAGGGTTTCTGGGATTTTAAGGGATTTTAAATCTTATCGTTGAATTTCAAGAAATTTTGAAATTTTACTTTTTCTGAGAATTTTAAGGGTATATGATACTTTAATATAAGAGGAAATTAGTTTCCGCAACTTTACGTTCTCAATAATAAATATTTTTCACTAAAACTAAGCCATTTACTTCCGTCTGTATTAAACGGAGGTAAATGGCCTAGTTTTAGTGAAAAATATTTATTATTGCAAACGTAAAGTTGCGGAAACTAAATTTCTCTTATGGTAAAGTATTACATGCTCTTAAGGGATTTTAAATTTTGTTATGGAATTTCCAAGAATTTTAGGAGAATTAAGAGATTTTAATGACTTTTAAAAGACTTTATTGGCAGTTGTAATAAGGATTTTATGAAATTTTATGAGATTTCTAATACTTTTAAGGTATTTCAAGAAAGCTTTCTGACTTTTAAAAGATTTTATGGAATTTTAAAGAATTTTATGGAATCTGACGAGATTGATAATACTTTAAATGGATTTTAAAGGATTTAAAGGATTTTTAAATGTTATCGTAGAATTTTAAAGAATTATGGGATTTAAAAGATTTTAAAATTTGTCAGGGTATTTTATTGAGGGATTTAAACAATTTTTTATGTTTTTTAAAAGATTTTGTAGAATTTGATCGGGAGAAAACCGGGAATTTCCAATTCCTTGATCACTAGACACCCTGGACTATCATATGTGAATTTACGAAATTTGAAGGAGTTTCATAAGATTTCATATGATTTTAAGTAATTTTAAGGAATATAACGACATTTTGTGGAATTTTAAGGAAAATTAAGGAATATCAAGTGCCAAACTTAAAAGAATTTCACTATGTTGGATGTTAAAGGTATTTTAAGGAATTGATGAAACTTATTGAAGTTCCTGAAATTAGACAAGAAATTACAAGTCCTTTTATTTAAAAAATTCTGAATTATTTTGCATTTTCATTATCTTCTTAATGAAAAATGATAATCATCCTGACTTAATCTCCTCTCAGAAAAGGCCTCTTTTCCCTCAACGGAAGTCAGGATTTAAATTTCGAAGCTACCTCTTTAATAGAGCTGATATTAAATTTATCTTTTAATAGGATAACGACCTCACTTATTAACATTTGTCTACCCTAATTATAGTCTGACGTTACAAGTCTGAGAAACGGTTATATCTTTCATTCTAATTTCGCGAAAGTTACCTTTCTTCAGAAACGCTTTAATAATATAAATTAGATTCGTTAATTGAATCTCAAATGAATTATTTTTATAATTTCTCCTTGACCATAAAATTCTTCATATTCTTGTGTTTTAATCCAGACTGAATAAATAAATTTATCCTTAGACTATATACAGTACAGGGATCACAGCCGGTCCTCTATTTCCTCTATTTTCTCTATTTTGAAAATTTTCCTCTATTTCCTCTATTTTGGAAAATTTTCCTCTATTTCCTCTATTTTTAGCCAAAAACTTGAAATTAAAAAATAAAATTTTAATTTTTACACCAAAACGAAAAATTGAACAAATAAAAAAGTATAAGTTTAGAATAAAATATAAGTTTGGAATAAAAAAGTATACCATTACTTGGTAATTTACAGTAATCTAATATTTTTTTCAGTGTTCAATGGAATGTGATACTAATTTAATAAATTATGAAGCCATACTGTGCTGTTAAAATTTGGAAAAGACTTTTAATTTCTAGTAATAATATGTTTTTCATTGTAAAGTCGTAAATTCTAAAATTTTCATAATTTATGAAATGGCTGTAAACTGTTAAGCTACAACTGATGTTAATTAAATCTTTAGTATTGTTAAAACAATAAAAGTATTGTAATACAATTTTTATTAACCTTGATTCACATACTATCCTTCATTTAAAAAAACGTCCTTCAAAGGTCCTCTATTTTTGGAAAAAAGTCCTCTGTATTTGAAAAAAAAGAAAGAATAGAGACTGTGATCCCTGTATACAGTATACACTTTTTAAATATTCAATCTTTTGGAATGAAAGATTTTCAATTACTGCATCTCATTTATGCATCGGAGAAGATTGCTTTTAATTTATTGATAATACATATATTTTCCCAGGAGGTGCTTTGATAGCTGCAATTCGTTCCTGGTTGATTAAAGGATATAAAGTAAACACTATTAATTCCCTGTAGCTACATAATCGCGCAAAGGCGTTGTGGTAATTTCATCCAACGAAAGGGGACGGCATCTGCGCTCTGTACAATTAATCTTTTGAAAGAGATGGAGGATATAACTCTGCACTAACTAGGAAATTTTTTTCCACGAAGTAAAGTTTTTAATTCGCTAAAAAAAAGCCGTATTAATTTCGTAAAGTTTGAGGAACACAAGAATCAACACAATTACATATTTAATAACATTCTTTTCCTCGCCACAGGAGATTTAAAAATAATTTCCGAACCTACATACTCACACTTCGTGTTTTAATTTCGTCGAATGAGATATTTTTGTTTCAAAAAAAGATCTCGAGTTTAAAAATGAAAATCCACCAAAGCTATTCTTCTTGCAACTCATTGAATGTTCAGGTACTTGATAATCTTTTTTCAATTAGACAAAAACTGGTTTGTCGAGCGTAAATGTAATTTCTACAACCGCAAATTTATTCAACCTTCTACGAGTTATGGAAAGTTTCGTGCCTTATGGAACCTTCTATGACTTATTCGACCTTCAGTGACTTACAGAACCTTCTATGATTTAATATAGAACCTTCTATGACTTATTGAACCTTCATGCAGCGACTTTCAGAACCTTTACTTTTTTCCACAAGTCTTTAAAGATTCCATCTCATTGAAATCGCTTCACTCCTGATGAGAACAGAATTGAAAAAATTAAAATTAATAAAGACCACTAAGGAAGACGAAAGACAGAACTCGTGAATTATGCACGTCATTTCATTATTATGATCCAGGATAAGCTCTGCAAATCTATTTAAAGACGAAAGCGTTCTCACAATCCAGAGCGTGGTTTCCAGAGAAACTAATTTTCTATCTTGACTTTGCAAAAGAAGTATTTATTCATTATCCTTCCATTCTATTTGATTTTCCATATGAGATGCACGCCACCTGAAACGCTAACGCGATCGAAAGGGGCCGTCCTTAAATTACGTAAGGTTTTTAGGTGGGAGGGGGGGGGGTTAAGCATTTTTCTATGCTGACCTTACGTGGGGGGGGGGTATGTGGTCAAAAAACTTTCTTACGTAAGATTTTTTCCTTTTTGAAAATCACTGAAAATCAAATTTAAATAACGGAAAAAACAGATTATTATTAGTCTACCACCACAGCAAAGACTTCTGATTTGTCAAATAATATCTGAAATATAATACATTAATATCTGTTACATAGAAACGTTCATATGTGATTTCTCGCCAAAGAGGTATTTAAAAAAATAACAAAATGTTATATTTCATGTAATTTTTTAATCTCTCCCTTATAGTAATAAATGTTCGTTTGAAAAGAGTCGAGGTTTTTATATTGTCTCACACGACACATTAAGAAAAAATTTATTCGAAAAAAATTATGTATGATAAGGGGGGGGGGGCGTTCAAAACTTACGGACCCTTACAGAGGGGGGTACGTGGGTTAAAATTCCAGAAAACAGCCTTACGTAATTTAAGGACGGCCCCAAAGAGGATATATTGCTTAGAATTTCTTTTTTCGGAATTAAATACGAAAATGTGCAGATAAGAGAGTATTTTTTTAAACCACCCAAGTGGAAATTTACAATTGGCGTAGTATAGTGCCAGTACTGTCCAACTTTGCTGAATTTTAGAGGTATTTTAAGGAAATTTATTAAATTTATTGAGATTCCTAAAATTATACAAGGAATTACATGTTTTTATATTTCCTTTGAGTTGAAATTGTTTAGAATTCTCCGAATCTTTTTAGCCAAAGGAATGCAAAAAACGAGAAATTAATCGCTCGCAAAGGGTGTGTGCTAGTTTTTTGAAAATAAATTTACGTGCATTCTTAAGACAAATTCCCCGAAGAGAGATTTAAGGAGTTTCTTAGAACCGCTCTCGAAATCGATTTCAAATATCACACTCCAAAAAACCCTTATTCTTTGATGAGGACTCTCATTGAAACTTTCTTCCCGATTCTAGATTGACTTTAAGGATTTGCGCCATAGCTTCGCCCTCTTAAAACCTCAATGGATCGAACACGAATCGAGAAGTCTATTGAACTCTTCTTCAGATTTTCTGCGAACTTTCCGCCCATTCAAAGTTGACTGAGAAAGTTCATTTTGGAACAAACCAAATAAACTGTGTCCTCTTTCCAGTTTTCAGCTTCAAAATTCGATTTCTTTATTATACTTAACAAATATTTTTTTGGATCTATAATTATAAAGTATATATACACTGAGAAAAATGGATTGTAAACGGTAATGAAAAATATGTTACTAGGTATAATCTTGGACTATTAACTATGGGACAGCGATCTAGATTATTAAAACCATAATCTCCAAATGTTAAAAAAAGGATAGTATCAGATAATATCTTAGATTATAAACTGAAACGCGCCAGATTTTGACTTTTATAATCCAAGATGTTAAAATTTATAATCCACAATATTAGAATTTATAATCCAAGCAGGTATTAAAATTTGTACAAACACTAAGATTTTAATCAACAGTTTACACAATCTAAAGTAGAGATCCTCAAGTGAGAGTTGTGACAACTTTACTCCGATTTTGATTGGTGCTATATAACCGGAATCGGAAGTTCTGAAATACGCACGATGATTGGTCAGATATAGATGTGCCGTATATCGATAATCGCGGGTGACGCGGGAAATTTTAAATATATCTGTAGTACAAAACAACTCAGTAATTATATCGCAAAATGGTAAACACACGAAAATGAGAACTGATAATAAAATACATATATTCAAATTCAATGTCAGTATTATACAAAATCACGAAGTTTTTTATAAACTTTATCTTCATTAAATATGTCTACATTTCAAATTTTAGGCGCTTCTATGCGGTAACTTCCGATTCCGGTTATATAAAAGCTCAGTGGAGGGGGAAAGTTGTCACAACTCTCTCTTGAGGATCTCTAATCTAAAGCAAAGAATATCACTTACCAATTCTGATAATAATAATTCTAGAATTTTTCGTATTGAACTTCACTTACGTTGCTTGTGGTAGTTTGACTTTGAAGTGTTAGGTTATAAATTCACATCTGGTCCCATTGTAAATTTTGTATTTTATTACTGATAAAGGGATTTATCTATTCACTTCTCCTCCTAAAATCAGATTCCAATGTACAAATTTATTGATAACTAATTATCCAATGGCTCAGTCGAAAAATCCGAGACAAAACGTTCACGTATTTGAGAAAAGAGCGAAACATCCATGTCCGCCATGATACTTAATGGGCGTTTATTATCTTCAGATGTTACGAATTAATTGCTGAAGATTATAAAAATCTAACATCTCGAGATTATGTTTAATAATATCTTTATATATTAGGTAAAACTTATAGATCATACACATTAACATATTTTATATTACCGGATACTATCCTTTAGTTTTAGCATCCAGGTTTTATGATCTATTTTTCTCAGTGTACTTTCAGACTTAATGACATTTTAAGGAATTTTAAGTAATTTTAAGGAATATCAGAATTAAAAGGAATTTCATAAGAATATTTTCGCTCTATTTAAAAAGGAAATCCCAGTCGCAGCACAAAATAATGATTAAAGAGAAGCAATCCTTCAGCTGATATATATCGTAATTAACGCCACACAATATCAGTTTTTCCCTAGCTTTTCCTCGCGAAAACCTTGACAGGAAAAAAGTGCTCGTTCCAAGCGAGGAAAATCTGACAGAAATCTGTAGAGGGGTCTTTCGAGTTAAAACTGAGCAGGAAATCCTAGTTAGTTTGTATCGAGATACAGGCAAGGAAAAAACATTCTCGTATTGAATGAGGAAATTTCATTGATTACTACACTGAAAGAAATTTAATAACAGAATACGTTAAAATTGATATTAGAATTTAGTATCATCTTTTACGATTTAGGGAAATCGGGTATTTATATCAGAAAGTAATATAAAAGGATTCTGAAATTTGCTAAAGTCTATACTAAAAATTATGAGTCACTCGAAAAGAATAATATAGACGAAAATAAGAAAAGAGAAAGAATAATTTCGTAACCCGTCGTGAATCTCCGTCAATTCACACTGCACAATTATGACACATAAATACATACATTATGAACATAGATTCGCAGAAGTAACTATACTAACTCAACCTTAACTTATATACATACGAGACCGAACGCGCAGTCCACGCATTTTAGCATTACACTCGACTCTCCCAATATTAACCTTCCCAATATCAACAATCTCCCAATATCAACCGCATTCCTTTCTCATTATCAACCTGTAGTTACCTCAAATATCACTGGATACACTGCGCATGAGTTGCACGCTCGGAATCTGATTGGTTGCTATTCGCGCGCAATTTAAAACACTTGACATTTCATATCTTACGCAGTATGACACAATACGCATGCGCAATTGGTGTACCATTTGAGAAAAGGAATTTCGTTGATATTGGGAAAGCGTCTGGTCTAGATTTCGTTGATATTGGGAGATTCGAGTGTACAGTTTTTCGACATTCGATATGTATGTCCTTTTAATAATAGGATTACGCACAAATAAACATAAAACACACGCATCGCAAGTAAATCACGCTGAGAGAAGAGGTTTGGAGGTTCCTTATATAGTAATTGGTGAAAATGTTTGCACTTGTGAGAAACGGCATGGTGCTTAGCGGGAAATACAAAGTTCTCCGAAATTCCGACTCACATCGTGAACGCTACGGTCGGCGAATTCGGCTGACCTCGGGAGATTATCGGAGCTATTCGGATTTTTTAATATAGTGACTTACAATTTCCTCAACTGAAGCTAGTAATTTCTGAAAATGCTTTTATATTATTGGATAATATCATTATCAACTTTTATTATTCTGCGTTCCTAATACATAAAGTATCAATCTTTGCTATTAAATATACCAATTCTTGTTTTCTAGAATTTTAAAGTTTCGTAAGTATGCTAACAATAATTTGTATATTTACACGATTTCTCCAAATCGTAGTCGACTATATCAATTATGAATATTGAAATAGCAAGTACTGCTACTAAATTTCTTTCAGTGTAGTCAAGGATTTCCTCATTCAAATCTGTTTAGGAAATTCTAGTTAGGTTCTAACTAGGCACTACCTGGTTTCCCCAGTCTAGTTTTTCCTCATTTCAGTCCTAAGAGTTACTTGAAAGTGTTAAGGAAAAACTAGACGAATTTCTACTAGGGTCGACTTTGTTTCTTCCTCGCAGGATTCACGAATACTTTATCTGCAACCGGACGAGGAGATTTATTTTATTTTTTGGGCAAATGCCAGCGAAGTGAAGCGAACTACCACACAATAAGAATGCTGAGGAAAAGCCGGAAATCGGTGTGAAATCGTTGGATTTTCAATAAACCGCAGACCTAACTTTCGTCATGAGCAACCAAGCATTTGCGACGTTTCTTGCATTTGTATCCATATTCTTCAGCTCAACTCGACATGAACACGTGTGGTTTGTGACACTTTTCAAAAATACCGTTGGTAGAGTTGAGCTGATATTTTCCGCCTTTTCACGTCAGAGAAAGATCGAAGAATTTTATATGTTCCTTAAAAGTATTCGTAAAGCATGTAGTAACATTTCCGTAATGCGGAATTCATTTTAATATTAGCTGAAATGAAAAATTAGCTGAAATAAAAATTTTGCTTAGATCCTGACTTCCGCTTCTTCAGTTTGCCTGAAGGCGTAACCATGTTTCGCGAATGCCGCTTGAAGGTCGTTAAAAAGTGCGGTTGCGTGACAAGACGTTATCGCGAATATCACTCGACTCGTAACATAAGTGGCATCAAGACTTGAGTCTCTCGACATCTACAGACTGCACCGTTCGTTACCCAGTGTGATAATTACAGCACTTATGGTACAACATTGTAACTTGGTATCGACCTCGAAACCACTTTCGAGAAACAAGACCGTTCCCTCTAAGAATGGGATATCTATCTCTCAATCGTTGTTGATGTATTACAAGATGGAATTTCAAGATTTTCATAAGTTATAGCATTGACCGAAAAGATGTCAAGTAGATCCATTAAGCTAGCACATCCACAATCGAGGGCCCTCGGGAGGGCCCACCAGCCCAAATAATCTAACTAACCAACTATCATCAATTTCAGATTACATTAATATACTTCAGAAAACTTAAGTATACTTTGTAAAACTTCAAAAAACTTTGGTACCTTAATAAAACTTCATAAAACCTCAAATTACTTAAGTAATTCCTGACCACTTCCAAATACTTCATTAACCAAGTTTTAGGATAAAAAACTATTCACATAAATGAATTTTGTGCAGCATACACTGCTTCACCAGACTTGCTTTTATCAGCGATGGTAATCGCCTTCGACAGAAACTCGCCGTATATATGTTACCAAACGTATAACGGTGCGCGAAAGACGACCGTGAATTAAGCGTAATTGAATCGCGACGTTCGGAATCTAGAACAAAATTTCGTGGGAGACATACTGCTATCCGGATCGATAAGGAGTGATCTTTTTCGTCGACCTAGTGGCACGACGCCAGTAACGAAGGTACTTTTAATTAAGGTATATTTGTTCGAGGAGAGAGACCGTAAAGCCAACGTGGGTTTCTATTTGAACGCAGGATAACGAGATGATCTCCTAAGTAGGTTTAGCGTGCTAGTTCAGCTGATGTCAACCGTAATGGACTTCCGCCCGTGCAGAGAAACATTAGACTACAACCGATAAAAGCTTAGTCTATATTGTCAACACACTTTCGCTGATCCGAATTTCACTTAAGGCGATTAAAAGTGATGAAAGTTACGAAAGTCATTCTAGGACAGTGATTTCCAATCCAACGCGTGAATAAATTAGTAAATACCATGGACATAGGAATAGAGGGGACTAGCCCTGTCGTCCACAATCGGGCGAGGAGTTGTGAAGCACTGAGGGAGGAGAGCCCCCGTCACCCCCCTATTAGCTTGTTGGGACCGCCATTTTTTATGTGAACCACTTCCGGCTGCCGCGCTATTTCAAATATGGATTTTTTCTAGCCATACACTATAGCAAACTATAGGATATTAACCGGAAGCCCATCAGCGCCATCTGGCGCCATCAGCCGTTGCTTGGTTCACATAAAAAATGGCGGACACCCCCCCTCGGCATCATCCCCGCACTGACATGGCTAGTCCCCTCTATTCCTATGTCCATGGTAAATACTAGAAATATGTCAACTTGGCAATTCCCTCTCTTATCATCTTTGATGGGTTCATGGGGGAGGACGCAACATACAGATTGGTCGAGTCGCCTCGGCTGCCGGGCGGAAGAAGCCGAGCGGTCCCGAAGAACACTCTTGCCTCGCGCTATTCGCCAGTGGCGAAACGAGAAGAGGAGAGAATTCTCAGCGAAGCACTCGGAGAAGGGGGAAAACAGGAGAAAATGAGAATCTCGCAAAATTCTATAATGGCCGATTTCTTCACCTCCGGATAAAATTTATCTTGCAGATAAACCCTGAATCCACCAATCAGAAATGGTTAAATAGGGTTTATCTGCAAGATAAATTTTATCCGGAGGTGAAGAAATCGGCCATAAGTCATTGAAGCTTCTTTAAGTCATTGAAGGTTGTACCCAGTGCCGCATTTATACTAGAGGCCAAAAAGGTCCGGGCCTAGGGCGGCTTATTTTGAGGGGCGGCACGGCTGCTGACAATATTTTTTAATTTTATTTTATTTTCGTTGAAGAATATTAAAATTATGAGAAAAATATTTACTATTTAAAAATACAGTTTGTATTTTCGCGCTCAATTTTTCGCAGCACACTTACAGAGATAGCACTTCCAGTGAGGACCTGTTTATAGTATATGGAATCATAATAAAATTTTTAGAAAGGGCGGCACATATTTCATTGGTAGGGCGGCATTGAGGGTAAATGCAGCCCTGTTTGTACCGGATGTGCCATCTTTTATGTCGGTATGTAAACATTAAATAACTTTGAAATAAAACAACCGATTTCTATATATTAGGTATTTTTATTCAATATGGTCTTTTAAAATTGATTTGCAATGTATGTGGACTAGTTTTTGAATACAACATCAATTAAGTGGTCGTCTTTATTGGCCACAGCAAAATGTGCCCTTTTTGCTGCGTTTTCCATTACCTTTTCGAGTATCTCTGGCAGTATAGCGATGATTGCGGCACGAATGTTTCTCTTGAGCTCGTCAATCGGTCAATGGTCTGAGGCTTTCTGGCGTATACTTTGCTTTTCAAATAACCCTACAAAAAGAAGTCCAGAGGGGTCAAATCTGGAGTTCTGGATGGTCAGTCAAGGTCACCTCTTTTTTACATCAGACGTCCAGGGAATTTTCGTTGCAGCAACTGAATTGTTTGATTTGTTGTTTCGGTGTGAAGCGATTCATGGTTAAAATTGTACTGAATTGACGTTTCAAAAACATGTCTAATCAAGTCAATCGGTTGTTTTGTTTCAAAGCACGAAGGAATAATAAGGAGACCGAACTCCGTGGCGCCACTGGGAAATAGAAATTCGACCGTAAGTGCCTGACTTATTCACAGGAATTCGATAATCTTCTGCGCATGTGCGCAGTTGACACTCTTCCTATTCATGGGAAAGGTGTGCGAGTGAGAAAGTTTGTCAAATTGATGTAAGTTAGAGAGGTTATGTTCGTTTGTTTTGGTGCGTGCAGGTGGCAAAATTTTTTCGATTGGAAGTAAATATTGGTGTTTAAAGCAAATAAGGTGATTAAGGTAACTAATTGATGTGGTTTTGTGAAGGACTTCAGTGTTAAGAGACTCCGAAAAACTTTAAACTTTTCAATCAAGTTATGTTACTTCCATGATTTCTTTATCATATTACAAATTTAAAAGGTACTTACCTATACTTTTCCTCAAAATTTGTTCACACATTTTTCAAACAAGTACTGAAAATACTGTTTATATATTTATTTCGTTTATCGTTCATATAATATCAACAAACGAACATAACCTCTCTAACTTACATCAATTTGACCAACTTTCTCACCCGCACACCTTTCCCATGAATAGGAAGGTGTTAACTGCGCACATGCGCAGAAGATTATCGAATTCCTGTAAATAAGTCTAGCACTTATGGTCGAATTTCTATTTCCCGATTCGAGAGGCTTCCCACTGGCAGTTTGGTCTCCTTATTATTCCTTCGTGTTTCAAAGTTATTCAATATTAACATACCGACATAAAAGATGGCGCACACTGAGAAAACAGTTTGGTTTGACCAACAAAAATTTTGTTGGCTCAACAAAATAATTTTGTTGTTATTTGTGCAACCAAACTGTTTTGTTGAGCCAACAAAATTTTTTTGTTGAGCTGTTTTGTTGGCCTAACAAAACTATTTTGTTGACTCAACAAAATTCGTTGGTTAGCCTAAAAAAATAATTTTGTTGGTATACCATATATGTATATATATTATTCAGATGAAAAAATACTTTTTATATTCTCAAAACCCAAATTAAATATAAGAAAGAACCGATTTGTATGAGAAAGTCATTTATACTAATTCATAAGTAACATCGGAATGAATTAGTGAATAAATTTTTCTTGCAAATCAGTTATTTCTTATGAATGATTCCGGGATATGGAAATATATAATAAGTATTTTGATCTGATTTAAAAAGTAATTTTATGTGATTCAAAGGTATAAAATAAAAATTATAAAATATGTAGAACACAGATAAACATTTATTTTTAAAGCTCATGACATTGAGAACGTGGTGAGAGTACCTAAACATTTATTATATATATTAGTAATCCCAGTTTACAAACGACTCTCCTTCGAATTTATAGGTTAAAATTTTAAATTGCTTGACATATACTTATTTTTGAAGGTGTCGTTTAGGCATTTTAAGCCCCAGTCTTTTAGAATTTTTCTCACTTCTTTATCTGCCATTATTTTAATTTCAATAATTACAATTCAAAGAACGAAACACATATCGAAAGAAAAACACCAAAGCGCACAGAACAACGTCATCCGCAGTCATCCGCCATATTAAGCATATGAACGAGTTCGCGTTTCTGATACGCATGCGTGGTCTCGTATCTAATTGGACTAACCAAATAGTTTTGTTGGCTCAACAAAACTTTGTTTAGGTCAACAAAAACAGACTCAACAAACAAATTTTGTGTTACCAACAGAATATTTTGTTGGCCCAACAAAATAATTTTGTGTTAACAACCAAAATTTTGCTAAGGCAACAAAAACTGTTCAACAAAACGTTTTTGTTGTAATAACTAAATCTTTTTTCTCAGTGCACCCTGTATTTGTCATGAAAGGTTCCATGAGGTATTGAAGGTTACTTCAATTCTATAAAGTTCTTTCAATTATTGAAGGTTTTATAAGTCATTGAAGATCCCAAAGTCACTTTAGCATGTTCCATAAGTCACTGTAGTTTCATAAGTCGTATTAGGAGATTCCATGGGTCAGTAATCTAGGTAAAAATTATGAAAGGTTTCATTTGTCATTTTGGGAGATTTCATAAGTTAATCTAGATTCTATAAGTCATAAATAGTGCAAAAATCATTTTCCGAGGTTTTATAAACTATTTTAGGATGTTCCATAAGTCACTTTATGAGATTTCATAAGTCATTGACGGTTCTATGTCATGGAAGGTCCTATAAGCCATTGATTGTTTCAGAAATCATATTAGAAGATTCCATAAGTAATTTTAGAAGATTCCATGAGTTATTGATCGAAAATAAATCCTTTTTTTCAAATTACTTAAAAAATTGACATTAAAGAAAAACTAAAAATAAAAAACGTCTCTAAGAATGATTTTAATTTTTCTTGGAAATTCTTTCTGAAGCATTCTATAACAAAACCCAAAAATAATATACATAAGACCTCTCTTGTTTCTCCCATTTAAAGTTCGTTCAGGCACACCGTGCAATAAATATGTATTACATTTAAGCAAATATGTTGTCGAGTCCTTGAACACACTGCTGAAAATTTCCTTTAAATTACTAAGTCCTCGGCAACTTAAGCAAATTAAGATAAGTACACATGCCGGAACATAAAATGTTGATACTCAATATTCTCTTATTTGTTTTCTGTTTCAGGTAAGAGCACTCGTAAAAGCGAATTCTCCTTAGACCTTAGACATACAAGGTTTCTTGGAATGCGCAAAGCTGTAACCTTGGGCGCCTTTCGGAGGTCGGTATTCAGTCTTTATATATCCTGCGCTAAAGGCCTAAGTCGCGGCATTGACGGTGGCTCCATAGTCCATCATTATCTCGATGCGACGCGATGCGATGCAGTGGATGAAGAAACCTCTTTCAGGTCTTTAATAATAGCTTCCATACCGAATTACGTTGGGCTTTTGTTCATTAGTGTGCCATTTCGGTTTAATTGAGACCTTTAACTCGCTGGCACTCTCACACGCCAGTAATGGATAGGTCCATATATAAAGTTCACTTGCGAGAAAGTTTAGAGGGAGCGCCGGAGTCTCACAGCCTTACAGTGGAGCGAAAAATGGGAGAAAGTAGATTTTCTAGGATGAGTAGCTGAAAAAATGTTGATGGATTCATACCTTTCGCATTAGAATGAAAGGGTGTTAAAAATAGCATTAGTGATCGAAATCAAGGACACACAGGTTCAATATAAGTAAAGTTTATTTTAATTAACAGGATTACTCAATTCACAAAATACCGACGATTTTTGATAAGAATAATAAATTAAAGATATAATCTAGATTTAGAGAGAAGTTTCACACACGTAGCAAG
The DNA here is from genome assembly GCA_904066005.1 of Synergus itoensis. Taxonomy (NCBI): domain Eukaryota; kingdom Metazoa; phylum Arthropoda; class Insecta; order Hymenoptera; family Cynipidae; genus Synergus; species Synergus itoensis. The sequence goes on along the minus strand of CAJFCP010022927.1, from coordinate 13,731 downwards.
AAGTAACTCGATTATTTAAAGAGATGTTTCAACTCAAGAAACGTAAAGAGACTCAAAGAAATGCTCAACTCAAGAAATATGAAAAGACTCAAAGATATTCGGAATTAGAAGTTTTCTATTCGAAAAAAAGAGGAGAACTTTACTCAAACGGAAGAGAGACGCAACTGGGAGTTTGGTCTCCTCAGAGAGGAGGTACATTTTTTGAGAAGGAAAGCTGAAAACTCAATGTGCAATATAGTGGGAAAATTTGGAAGGCTATTGGCTATTACTATTTTGTAGGAGTGACTTATTAGAAACTCTCATCCATTGACAAATCCTCATATTTGAATTTTATGATAGGTGACCGGAAGGGTCGAAAAGTGCCTAAACTCGAAGAGCGTGTAAAACGGATTATCAAGGGTTAAGGTTCTAAGACGAATGGTTGATCCATGTGTTTAACAGTTATAAAACCTAGGATAGAGAGCCCTGATGACAAAAAAATCTGAAGTCTTTTTCATCTCTATTTCGAGCTTTACCATTCTTATTTCTAAAAATGTGAAGGGAAACTCGAAAGATGATTGTACTTGTCTAAGTTTTACAATCCATGAAAACAGCAGATGTCTCGTCGAAAGAATGGGAAAAACCCAGCAGTTATACTCATTGTCAGAGAAATAGTATTATCGAGAGAAATACTAAAATATTATGTTTTTAAATTAAGACTTAGCATTATTGTTATTAACAAATATGTCTTTTTAACGGTAAATAGAATTACGTGATTAAACAAAGGGTGAAGAAAATAAAATCAGAATCTTCTTGAACAACTCTTTTTCCGTCAAGTTCCTATCATAAAAAAAGGGTTGTGATTATATCGAAAATAGATTCTCAGAATTTCGACATCTGAAACCGCATTCTTCTTGCTTCATCTATTAGGTATTTCACGTTGTGACGTAATAATAGAAAATTGGCATAAACAAAAATGGCACATACTGGTGCATAAACAAATGTGATAAATGTATAATTAAACATTAAAAGTGCAAAACAATGTCAAAAATTCTTGAAAGCCGCGGGAAATCCTTATAAATAATTTTTTTTGACATTGTTTTGCACTTTTAATATTTAGTTATACATTTATTATATTTGTTTATGCACCGGTATACGGCTATGTTTGTATTATTACGTCACAACGTGAAATGCCTATTTGTCTGGATTTGTACTCGCCGCGCCTGTACTTTAAAATCGAGATCATAGCTGCCAACTGATTTTAAGGAATTTCTACAAAATTCAGATGAGTTTCAAGCTTTTCAGGTATTTTACAAATATTTTTCAGTCTTTGAAGTGATTTTAAATGATATTAAAGAATTTTAAAGGATTTTAAGTAATTTTAATGAATTTAAAGTAATTTCAAGAAAAGCAAGTTGAAAAAATTAAATTCTTATTGTTTTTGAGACCATAATCAAATTATTGATGATTATGATATTTTAACAGAAGATTTTTTTAAATTATCATAATCATAAATTGTCAAAGGCGCGCGCTGTCTTCATTACGTGCATGGAATTTTAGTGTAAGAAATTCGATTTCATTCATTCATTTTACCTTTTTAACTTGAGGGAATCGATCAGGGACAATGTGAATAAATTATAAGACGTATTTGACACCCCAGACAGTAAATTTTTGTTTATTTCTTTAGAAAGTAGCCTCAGGCTCGAATAAATATCGGGTAACGCCGGCAAGACACTTATGTTTTAAGTTAACTTCTTACGACTGGATCTCATTACATTAACAGGTTGTGTACATATAAAGCGTAACTCAAAAGAGGAATTTAGAATCTAATTTCCGGTATTTCTATAGATTACTTCTACAAACTTATCTAATTGCTTGCAGAAGTACCTATAAATATAGCTTTATCGAGTGTTTTACAACTTTTTAAATCTAGTGAACATCCCGGGTACACGGAGAGAACATAACGCCGACGGTGCGCGTTCTCCGCGCGCAGGGTGCGCGTGACATTGGAATTGGACTTCCAAATGTCAAAAAAAGAGTACCGGAAGAATGCGCGCGGTGCGAGTGACTCGCGTTCTACCCTTTCCCTGCGCCCAACGCAGCGATCACGCGCGCCAGTCTTTTTTTTCACTACCTTGGTGAGTGCGAAAATACAAAACAGATCAGCTGACTTCGCGTTGTTTTGTAAAGTCAGCTGGTCTGTTTTGTATTTTCGCACTCACCAAGGACGTGAAAAAAAAGACGCGTGCGTGATCGCTGCGTTGGGCGCAGAGAAAGGTTAGAACGCGAGTCACTGGCACCGCGCGCATTCTTCACGCGCACGATGCGCGTGAAAACGCTCCGGTACTCTTTTTTTGACATTTGGAAGTCCAATTCCAATGTCACGCGCACCCTGTGCGCGGAGAAGGCGCACCGTCGGCGTTATATTCTCTCCGTGTGGAAATTTAAAATTGGTTCTTAATAGGCCCTGGCTAGACTGCCTATTTTCTATCGAGGCCCTAAAGTTGCAATTTATCGAGGGCGCAAGCGGAAACGTCACGCTCAGTTAGCGAGAGCATGAGTAGGCAATCCATCGAGGGCCTATTCATAGGGTCTTTATAGAATCCAGACAGTCCCTCACTATACTAAAACCGCTTTTTTCAGTACTGCGCGTGCGCTCTGACATCATCCTAACCTCAAAATTTGTTATCGAAGCAAAATGTGGTGTATTAAGAATAATACAAATTCTTATGAGGGCTATAATATGATTTATCAAGCATAAAAGTACTAATTTGACGTTGTTTAATTAATTCAGCTTATAAACATCATTATTAACCTGATGAAAATTCGAACAAATCGTCGTTTGCCGAACACGAAGTAAGTTCATGAAGGGTTTTCTGCCTCGTCCTGTATTTTTTACTTCTATTGCAATCAAGTTTTCTTTTTCCATTCATTTTTTATAACTTAATTGTTTCACAGAAAACTTAAAGTAGAAAAAAATGTATATTTGCGCGAAGGGTCAAGTGACTGCAAGTGACGTTGACATTTTATTATTATGCCTTCTGAAGTACGGAGACTATCACTGTTCACTCATCATCATCTTCGACCTAATCGAAATCGAATTCTAACGACAACTTCATTTCGTACATACAGCTGTCTGGTTTTACCTGTCAAGGGCTTTGCAAGGTCCCCGCGAGAAAAAAATTACATTCTGAAAATTGTTTTACAAATACATTTTTATGAATAAAGAGCCTACCGCGTTTTATTTTAAGTATAAAGAGCTAATTTGTAAGTATAATGAAAATATTAAACAAGTACACTCGAATCTCCCAATATCAACGAAATCCAGACCAGACGCTTTCCCAATATCAACGAAATTCCTTTTCTCAAATGGCACAACAATTGCGCATGCGTTACATTAATTGCGCATGCGTATTGCATATAAAATAATATTTTTAAGCGTTTTAAATTGCGCGCGAATAGCAACCAATCAGATTCCGAGCGCGCAACTCATGCGCAGTGTATCCAGTGATATTTGAGGTAACTGCAGGTTGATAATGAGAAAGAAATGCGGTTGATATTGGGAGATTGTTGATATTGGGAAGGTTGATATTGGGAGATTCGAGTGTACTACACGAAAATAACCAGTCGAGGGCCAGTCGAGGGTACATCCAGATTTCCTATCTAGATAATCTAGCTGCGACCTTTTAAGAACCAATATTTAGTTTAGGAATGAAGAGGCAATTTCTACCCGGGATCATCTATAAGATAACATGAAATCAGCGATTTTCCTTAAAATCCCTTGACATCTTTGAAAGCCCACGAAATCGTTTGAAATATCGTGTCAAATGGTGAAACCCTCAGGCTTTATCGTCTAAAATACAAAGCAAATGTAGGTCATCGAATTCGCTAAGCACAAGCACGACTACGTTTTAGAGTCGCCTGCGCTGCAGCAGCTTCTCGGTTTACGTTCTTTTACTCTCTGCACGATGAACTGAGACGTCACGTTTGAAATACAACTCCAGTCACTCTCGACGCCCATTTATTGTATTCTAATGAATCAATGCCTTTCAGTGGCTTTATACAATCTGCACTCGCACTGAAATATTCGATGTTCCATTCGAGTAACACTCAGGCATTCGTATTGGAATCCCTTTGAACTTCTTGCTCGTTATATTGTACCCGATATCGGAAAACTAACACGAAAAGAAAAATGGTCAGAAATAGGAACAAAATAACGAAAGATACTGGTGGTGGTAGTATTGAAAATCGAACCTAAACAAGAGCAGAAGCAAATGAAGCAGATATTTGTTCTTCCTCATTTAACATTCACTCTAAATCGTTTCCGCAGCTCAGATAAAAAGTCAACAAATTAATTCCTGAGATAACCGTGTGGAAATTTCCCAATTTGTTCTTATTTAAAGTTGGGTGCTAACTAGAATCCGACTAGACATCACACTCATAGAAAAACCTATAGAGGAAGTGATTGGGCATTAGCTAGACTGCCTCTTTTGCTTCAACTTGGTAACCTATTCATGTCTAGACAGAACTCGAAGGGATATTTTAATAATCAGGAACAACGTGACATTTACAAAAACCTAGCTATAATAGTAATTTATTTACTTTATTAGTAAAACAATACGCGCGCTAAGCGCGCGATTATTTTGTGTTCCTTCTTACAACTTCAAATCATTCAAAGCCCAATCAGATTTGCAACAATAATGTATCCCAGATTTTCGACATTTTGTGACACCATTTTTTTAGAAAGGAATTTCAAAAGGTTTCTAAGAATTTTAAGGAATTTTGACGTTTTCCAAGTAATTTTGACTAAATTCAAAAGAATTTTAGAATTTCTAAATGATTTCGTAGAACTTTAAAAGATTTCAGGGTATTTCGTGGAATTTTAAAAACTTCTTGCAATATTAAGAGATTTTTTAAAGAATTTTAAAGGATTTTAATGGATTTTGAATGTTGTAAAATTTGGAGGAATTTTAATTTGGAGGAATTTAACTAGACCTTTCGGGCTTAATTCAAAACTTTTTTTTTTCTGTGTATGCATATCATCCGGCCCACACTGAAAAAAAAATTTAGTCATGGCAACAAAAACGTTTTGTTGTACAGTTTTTGTTGCCTCAACCAAATTTTGGTTGTCAACACAAAATTATTTTGTTGAACCAACCAAATTCTTTTGTTGGGTCTTTTAGTTGGCCTAACAAAAATGTTTTGTTGGCCCAACCAAACAAATTGGATGCACGACTACGCATGCGTGTTCGCCAGCCCTTGCTTATGTGATACTTTGCTGAGATTTTTATAAAATATTATAAGTGCTAGGTTAGCCGTGTGGTTTAAGTTGCATTCGATACGTTAGAGGTTAGAGATAAGTGTTTATAGGTAGTTCGAATCCCGGTCGCCGAAAAATTTCTTTCCGATTTTTCTTATCGTAAAAAGCTTGCGTTAGTATAAATAAATATAATTTAAGTAAAAATATCATAACAATCATTTAAAAACAAGCTAAAACAGTTCATTAATTGAACAATACCTAGTGTCAACCAAATAATTTTTTTGGGCCAACAAAACAGTTTGGTTGAGCCAACCAAACAGTTTGGTTGAGTCAACAAAACAGTTTTGTTGAGCCAACAAAAAGAACCAACAAAAAAGTTTGGTTGGCTCAACCAAAATGTTTTGTTGGCTGTATAGCAACCAAATTATTTTGTTGAGCCAACCAAATTTTGGTTGATAGAACCAAACAGTTTTCTCAGTGCAGTACATCCTGCCGAAGTTCCAATACTGGCTGGCTGTACTGGCAGGATGTCTAGTGATCAGACAATTTGAAATTCCCGGGTTTTCCCAGTTTTTTACCGTTAAAATAAAATTCCCAGGTTTAAATAAAATTACCAGTTTCTCGGTCTGCTAGACAACCTGACTGGAGCAGTAATGGACAACCACTGGCATATACTAAATTGCCAATGGTTACCCCAAAACACAAAAAATGCTGAAAAATAGTTATTTGTAGTAATGGTGCTTGTTTACTATTATCTATTAATTACTTTTTCCTTTTTGAAGTGTACTAAGGGCTATAGAGGGTATTATGCTTGTGAAAGATATACAGTAAAAGAAAAACGAGTAAAAACCAAAAAATTTTTTAATTGTGACGATGTCAATTGAGTCCTGATTATTTTCCTGGCCAGCGCCTGACTAAGAATAGGGAAACTGGCCAGGGCACTACCAAATCTCAATGTAAATTTCTTCACGGGTATTTCCTTGCGGTTCAAAAAAGTCATTTAGGTCGATCGTTATTCTGGAACGAATCAACTTTAATTACCAGGCTTAACAGAAAATGCAATCACGGGTTGGGCTGTCTGCGCGTGACGATAATTAGGCAACACCACTCAGCTTGGCAAATGTCGAAGTAAACGAGGCCCGGCATTGTTGGCTTGCCAAGCCTTTTCGGTTTGACTTCTCAGTCCTTTTCGGGTTGACTTCTCAGTCCGTCTCTTTCGGCACCAAGCCTCACATTAGCTAACTGCAATTTGCTCGTCGCGAATCGCGTGTGGCGGATAGCCGCATAGCAGGATGGCAGTATATTCGCCCTACCGGATGACCGTTGGCTGAAGCTAATTAAAACTAATGATCCGCCACGGCTCGTTATGCCGGAATGGATATTCCGATGCGATGCACAGGTATAATAATTAATATACGAGAAAATTCCACCGACGAGTATAAATCTTTTCTGGAATAACGCCTAGCGGTAGTTAAATCAGCGTATATTGCCCTTCACCAAGTCAAATTCAATATGAATCAAGGGATTGTTTAGTTTTAAAAAACTCACAAAATGATTTCTCTAAAGGAGGTGTAGATTGACAGGAAATTGTCTGAAACGTCTAGATCCGGAGAGTCTAGTTCTATATTCATATAGACATTCCTATTCTAAAAAGATGATGAAATCGAAGTCGAAGTATCGTGACGCTTATTCCGCACTCCTGATTCGTCGTCGTCGTGTAGGTATCGATAGTGATTTTCGACAATCGATACTTGCGCGCGCTCATTTGAATTTGATTTCATTAATCATCATTTTATCACGAGCAGTCTATAAACTCGAAATATCCCGTGTAGAAATTTCCAAACCTGGCCCAGACCGGTGATGAAACGTCCGGTCCGATCGGGCCCCAATCGGTCCAGGTCTGGGCCTGTTCGGGCCGTGTGTTTTATCCCTAATCTGAAATCTCCCGATCTGGACCCGATCTGGGCCAGATTCCCCAATATGGGCCCGATCGGGGCCACAGCAAAATTTCTACTCGGGATATCGCAAATCTTGGTTTTAAAAAGCAGTTGTATAGTAATATTTAAAATAAACACTTAACTAATTTATCATGACTAATTAATAAATTAATTTAATAATCAATTAACCGGTTTTTCAAATAATACTGTACATAATTAATTTTGAAAGCAATCTAATAATCATTATTTTTTATAACGTAAAATAGATGTTGTATCAATAGTTTATAAACTTCAGACTTTAAAGGAATATGAAGTATCATGAGTTATAAAAAAAACAGTGGGTAATTATATTCTCCTAAAAATTTACTACATTTACAGTTGTATTGGATGTTTAAGTGAGGTTTCGCCTTCTAAAAAAACTTAAGAAATTTATAGTTTTATAATAATATTTAAAATAAATAATTAATTAATTTCATGATAATTAATTAGTCGGTTATTTCAAATAATACTGTACACAACTATAAATGTGGTATTTTTTTTAGACAAAAAAAACCACAATTGAACATCAATACAACTGTAAACGTAGTTAATTTTGAAAACAATCCGACAACTATTATTTTTTATAAAGCAAAACACATGTTGTAATTATTTAATTTAAAAAAAAGTAAATGCGCGCGCGGAGCGCACGTTCGTTCTTGTTTTAAAAATGTCTAGAAGACTCAGATAAAAATTTGTTTAAATCGAAACATTGATTTTAATCATGCAAAGTAAAAATTTCTTTATATTAAAGAAAACATTTCTTTAAAACTAATTTTATGTCATTCAAACAAAGTTTATTTGATTCAAGAAAAATTATTTTGAATAATTTTAATTTAAAGAGAGTTTGTTTAATTAAAAAAAATTGTTTCAATTAAACAAATCTTTCTTTAATTCAAGAAAAGTACGTCTCAGAGACAAGCTTCACTTACTACCTCAAAGTACATAGACACCTCATTATCTTAGATATATCCATTGTCTTATTTCGTTTGATCTCTTCACTGCCGTATTTTGATATATATACAGGTATATATTCCCATCTTCCTACCATTCTTTTCATCATTTTCTATTTCTTTCCATACTGATCGACTTACATCTTGATGCAGCATTTGTGTTTACTCCCGTGCATCAAAACTGACATATTCAGAAAATCTTTCCCCATACAAAAAAGCTAAAAGAACAACGACATCGTCAATGCCCAACGTTTATCGTTTCGTCAAGATTTACGTCGCTTCTTTTACGATTACGGATATTGCGAGTAGAATTCGTAACATTACATACCACGTTATCAAAAGTATAATCAAGTTCTTCCCTTCCAAGGATGCTGGGAGGACGTCTTTCCCTGAGACGATCGTATTTCAAGGAAAATTGAAATTCTATTAGGAATTATTCCCAATACTATTCCTCGGCTGAATCATAAATTGGGTCAAGTTTGTCCGTTTATTGTGACAATTATCAACCTAATCATGCTAATCGCACGGATGTAAATGTTAATACACAGAATGCATAATTCCCTCTTGGAAATGTTGAACGTGGATCATTAGAGAGAGCAAGAGTCATTGATGACTGGCAGGCAGGCCGGTAATAATTCCGCGACCACGTGTGCGCTTCACTACCGGTGACCCATTGTCGCCCTCGAATATGCAAATATAGGGTCCGTTAATTGACCGGCGACAGGAATGTAACTTCATTTCCGCTTGAAATCCGTCAGCCGGTGAATCGCACTAATTTCGATTACCAGTTACAGTTATAGCGTCTGTTATCATTTTGTTGTCATCACTATGGTATAAATTAAAAGATACTTAAATATATTTCTGGATGTAATTTTTCAATAATCCTGACTTTAACTTGTGAAAGATGAGACAGAGTACCTTTCGGGCTTCCTGGTGTTCGATGCAGGAACAGTTCTGCGAATCACGATTTCCACGGTCGACCGCATCTTTACGTCCCATCTGGACAATTAAATTACACAAACCATAAATGCTGGGATATAAATCAGACGTGTGAGTGCTGACTTTTAATGCAGGTTCTTCCTAAGTTGTAGATATAACGTCTGGATTCTCTTTTGCTAACTGATTAAGAATCAGTGGTGAAAAGTACATTGACTGGAGGATCCTAGCGCGCATAATCGATCCTGCATGCACAGCATTACATAGGTGAAAATCTCCCTGCAGATGATGATTTTACGAGCGCCTCTTAAGCTGTAAATCACCCTTGCAAAAGCGACAGGTGTAGCGATACGACAACCGGAATTTCGCGCGCTGCTGACTGTCCAGATTGTAATTAAGATTCGAGGATCATGGTGAAATTCATGTTCTTTGGGCTTAAAAATTAATTGAAAAGTGCTGATTCAAAAGAGATAGAGGATTTTATAAAGTCGTCTCACACACCTACATATTAAATGTTCCAACACAAAACACTCAAGATTTATTTGCACTTATTTATTTAATTTTGGACAATTAATGTCTCCTTAAGAGATAGGGAAGCCCAACTTTTTTGCAAAGCTCGTGCACTTGAAAAGCGGAAGCTCAATTAACGTAGCAGGGAGTGCATTTAGCAGAAGAAAAACTGACGAGAGGATGATTAAACGTGCATTTTCTTCGAGGTTTAACCTCTCCTTAAAGCGATTGGAGCTGAGGTTCTCGTAAATGCCCAGGCAAAAAAAAGAGACTCGAAACGGGGGTAATTAATTAAGGCTGTAGCGGGAGCTGAAACCGGTGCAACGAATTTCTACTTTTTGCATTCGCGGCGAAGAAAGGCCGGGTTCACTTACCCCCCGGGAGGCGAGAACGTAGTGCATCGTGGAAGGCGGTGTCCATTACTGTTTACAAAGTTTATTTGCTCCCGACGTAGCCACATTTTTCATACAACAACGCCCGTCACGGTACGACTCTACTCCGTCCGGTGGACAATGGGTGTCGCCTTCCATTATTACATACTCTTTGCTCTATTTCGCTTGTCTATAAAGGTACATTCGAAACTTCAACAAAATTCTACTGCAAAACACTTGTTAGAGTTTTAAAGTTAATCAAAAATTAGTTACTTATTAAAAATTACTTATTCGTAATTATCATTTCTGACTTTTCTATTATCAGTTCGGTAATTCTTCTGGAATACACCAAAACCCCGATTCTACGGACCCCGATTCTACGGTCTCGTTCTATGATGAGGGCGCCACGAGCAGTCACGAGCTCGGCAGTGTCGTAGCCAAAAATCGGGCGGTACCCTAAGTACGTAATTTCGTTATTCTTTCCATTTCTTTCAGTTTCGTAAAGTATACTTTATATTAACAGAAAAGTAATTTAATTATTTTTAGTTTTACTCCGAATCAATTTTGGTCTAATTTTGTAAGTTAGAAAGCAATTATTCATCGTAAACAAAAGAAAAGTATTTTTATCATTTTAAACTGCGCGAGAGATGTTACGGTTGATACGGCCCTAACTTTTGACCGCATGTCGATTCTGAAATCGATTCACAGCATCTTCAGAGCATGCTCGAAAAAGCCGTAGAATCGGGGTTTTGGTGTAGTTTGAGTTGTTTTACCGAAAAGTTATAGGTTATCTCCCATCTCGGTTGGTGAGTGAACATTTATCGGGTGACCGAGCAGGTAAACAAAGTCAGGGCCGTGAGTACCAGTGATTCCAACGCAGAAAGCGCGGGCTCCACGATATTCTAGTAACGAAATTATCCGCTTAGGGTACTTCCTACTTTGTGGCTACGGTACTACCGAGCACATTGATTTTAAGGCTGTTGGAGCAACGGACAAAAAGTCATTTCGAATATATATAGTTTTTAGGCCGCAAAAATACACGAATTGAAATTTCCTTTTGCCGAGTAGGGTTTCTCG